>CM060636.1:6626162-6676162 GCA_030578275.1 Meda fulgida | reverse complement strand
TCTGACACTTGAGAAGAGTCTAGCTTTATCATCATATGAGCTAAAGTGACCCTCATCTCAACATGGTCAATCTCATTGCCAGCCAACTTGAGGGACAAGGATGTCTGAATACTTACAGACTATTTAGCACCCGACCTCTGGAACAGTCTTCCTAGCCTTGTTCAGAAAGCAGATACACTATGTCAGTTTAAATCTAGACTAAAAACACACCTCTTAAACCTGGCATACACATAGAGAAGTCTATCTCATCTTTATACCCTTTATAGATGGTTACATGCTTTATAATGAACTAATTCAATAACTGATAATCTTCACAATGGAACTTTTGTTGTGTAGAGATCATGATGTCAAGACAAATCATGCACACAAGAAAACAAGAAAAATTGTAGTCTCTAGGACTTCTGTATTGAAGCATGTTTTTGCTACAGAATAAAAAAAAAAATTAAAAGATAGTTGCGACGTTTTCTCACAATTCTGAATCGCATATCGCGTGCCCCCAGAGCAGGATCTCTACCAAGGGGGACCGAGAAGGTGTTTTTTTTCTCTCTGAATTTGCATGATATAAAGTCACATTTGTGAGTAATTTACGTTTATTTAAAAGAAAATAAGTCCAATTATAAGAATATATATATATATATATATATATATATATATATATATATATATATATATATATATATATATATATATATATATATTCACTAAAGGTTGACTAAAGGCTTTCACTAAAGGCTTCTAGTTCCTCTCTGCATACTTGTCTGGACAGTGGACACATAAAAAAAATCTCTATTTACTACCCCTCATTTCCCTTTATAGGCCCTTATGGGTCTGTGAGCCACATTAATCCACCATTGATGCCTAAAAAAAGAAGAAGAAGAAAAAAATCCACCAGATATGTCTCTCTATCTCTTAAATTTAGACATTTTTTCCTTTTCTCCATCAAAAGACACAGTCCATAACCTAGCATACATCTGTGCTGCAGTTAAATGATTACCTGCAAGACTAGTCGGGAGGTGGTTTCAATTTGACTTTCTGTCCGACTAAAGAGCCTATTGACACAGATGCGGTGGTCAAATATACACAGTGATGCTATTTTGGTGACAGTTTCATTAGCTCATGACAGTCCCATCAACACCTCCGTTAGCACATTCAACACATGTGGGGATTCTGTATGGCCAAGTCCCCGATGCGTAGAAATGACGACGAGCATATGTTAAAACGGCCAAATTAAGCATCTGTTTGGAAATTACTGAAGTGCAGCAGCAGTAATGAATACATCTCATATGCAGAGGCGAATCTACAACCCAAACTTGGGGCCTGACAAATGGATGTGGTGATTAAATTCACTGACTTGATTGGGGAAACACAGGACATCTGTGATGGTAGAAAACATTAGCAGCTGAGAGTCTGCTCTTTGCAATCAGTGTGGAGAGCGAGCACGTATTTTACATATCTTTTCAATCAAAAGCAATCAGTACTTAACCTGTTAAGAAACCTGCTTACCTCCTTACCTGCATCTCATGCAAATCTACATTGGACATGTGAACATTGTTCAAATTTCAGAATTGTAGAATTATTTCCCTTTCAGTTCATGAGTGTGAATTGACCACAGCACACAGGAAGATTATTTGATTTGATTATTGTTGGAATTTGAAAAGAAATTCAAAATAAGAAATGCATTCTGGGAAATGAAGTGTGTCTCTATCTTTGGTCACTGTGATTTTGCCCAGTAAAATATATTTTTCCCTTGATCAACATATTTTGTTGATCCTGGAATAACATTTCTGCCCAAAAAT
Source organism: Meda fulgida (assembly GCA_030578275.1). NCBI lineage: Eukaryota > Metazoa > Chordata > Actinopteri > Cypriniformes > Leuciscidae > Meda > Meda fulgida. Next base: position 6,674,366 of record CM060636.1, on the reverse strand, counting down.
GTAGGCCAAAACATATTCCTACTCCTAAACTTAACCCTATAACTTATCCTTAAAATCAGAGGGAACTGATACTTGGCAAAATCAAGATGAATGAATGAATGAATGAATGAATGAATGAATGAATGAATCCATCCATCCATCCATCCATCCATCCATCCATCCATCCATCCATCCATCCAACCAACCAACCAACCAACCAACCAACCAACCACAACCAACCAACCAACCAACCAACCAACCAACCAACCAACCAACCAACCAACCAACCAACCAACCAACCAACCAACCAACCAACCAACCAACCAACCAACCAACCAACCAACCAACCAACCAACCAACCAACCAACCAACCAACCAACCAACCAACCTACCAACCAGAAAACTTTACAGTACTTTTAAACAAATGTTTTTCAAGACAGATTTAAAGGTCTGTTTTGACAAACATTGCTTTTCAAACATAGTTTGTATGGTATAAATTTCATTGCCTTTAAATTAATTTGAATTTTACTTTCTTTCAAACTGAAATTGTAATTCTGAAAAAAAACTGTTTCCTTCTTCAACTCAAATTCAGAAACTGAATTGGAATTTACTGTAAAAGGCCTTCTCAATTTAAATTGGCAATGGCATTTTTTGCTAGCCTGAATGCCAGCTGAACTTAGCCCCGCCCACAACATTTGAGGGTGGGAAGTTCGGTCTGGACTTCATCTATTGTGAAGCAAGTATGCCCAAACCAAAGCTGTTCGGACCAATCAAATTGTCAGGGCGGGCTTTATACGATGATGGACAGATGATCAACAGTAACGTAATCATCCACGTCACCAAAGAGCGCTTGGGTTGAATTTGTTTACAACAAAGATGGCCATCTTTTATAGAAGATTTAGACAGCGTTCATTTTAAAGGAGGAACAGAGAACCACGATCAAGGTATTTGTCGATCCAAATTGAGTGAAGAGGCATTTTCTTTCCTATTTCGGTTGAAACGCCCCATAATCACAGCCCAATGGAGCAGTATTAGACTCACATTCTGACTAGAATCTGTCAGTCAATTGTCACTGAATAAATTGTCACTGTTTTAGTGGTTTCATGAAAGAAAGTATTATCTGGGGAGCACAAAAGAAGAAGTTTTAAAGAAATGTAATTTGTTGCTCCTAGTCCCACACAATTACATGATTGAGGTATTAACCATGTTTTTTTAAAGTGTAGTAACCATGTTTCTTTTTTTTTTTTCTCGAATTTGCCGAATATTCATAAGGGCAATCAATCAAAAAATGTGTGAACTTCCTTGGGTTAGTGTTGAGTTACTTTATCTTAGCCTTTTAATGAACAAACTCTCATCTGCATCACCTCTGGGTAAATGGACCTGAATAAACTGAGGCCGGAGTGATTGATTTATTGGTCTGATCTTGAGCACCTTGGTTCAGGGACAGTTAATGTTTAATGAGGTGGTTTAGCCCAATGGCCTTAACCTAGATTTAAAGTTCAGACTTGACTGATTCCATTACTCATGATTACCTGTGAAGAGACCACCCAAGTAGGTCAATAATACCTGGAGAAAGTTCTCCGTTAGCATTCCGTCATCTCAGTTGTACTTAAACTGGTGCAGGACTCCCTGGAGGTACGTGACAATAAATAAAATACAAAGTATAATATATAATTATATATATTATATCTATGTTTTGTGTATATTATATCTATGTTTTCAAGCCATAACATAGTTTTCTATTGGCATTTTGAATGAGGGGAACTGAGCTGTGTATGATCCACAGCCATGTGAACCCCTCTGAGAGTTGATTGTTTGTTCTGTGCTATAACAAGCTAAAAGGAGAATTGAGCCTTGTTGTTTTATTCAGGGATATATTTGGGTCAGTGGAACATGAGTCCAGACGCTGCTGAGATGGTAGATCCAGCAGTTCTCAGCCAATCTATGATATCATATCATGATTGCAGATGTGATTATGGGATATATTGCACAAGTAGCAATGAAATCAATAAAATAAAAGGTAAAAAATAATGAAAAGTTATCGACACATTGACAAACAGGGTCAAAGAGAGTGACTCTCTTGTATGCCACATGAATCAAACATGCACTCTTCTCACCACTGATGCGTGAGAGCACAGTTCGGGTGTCAGATGATTGCGCACGTCCTTCAATAGCAGATGTTATAGCATCTCACCACCACATGATGATATCACCAATGACATTGTTGATGGACATGAGGGCACAGGTTAATGACCTTTGGAACAATGCCATATTGCCTGTCCGTTTCTCATGCAACCAAGTGCTGAGGACATGGTACCGCGATTAGGCTGGAGTTAAGAGGCGTTACTTTACACAGACTATTAATGCATAATGGGCTGGAGATTTCGTTACGTTGCCACACAACCTTCTGTTACAGGTATATTTAAACATTCCATTCAGGCATACAGTAACCCTCAGCTGGATGACCAGTCTGACAGGTGTTGTATCTTGATAAAGATCAGATAAAAAGCAAACAATGCTATAAATAAATGATGCCTGGACAAGACGAACATTATCGCTAGCTGTAAAATTATTCCAGCGTAAGAATAGATGTGCTTGGTGACATTATTTATAAATTCCACATACTGTAGAATTAACAGAATGCCAGTAGATTATTTACTGACTGTGTAAAGTAGAGTGTGATTCTTAGGGAAAGGCGTTTGCTCAAAAGGTCTTTTTCCTTTGGTACCCTTAAACCTGCAACACATTCACCAAACCTAAAATGTTCCTTTTCACACTTAATATTAAATTGTCTCTACCCACTAAAGGGTAAACATATGCATGTTGTGGTATATTGGTGTAACTGTGTTACATGTTTTACGATATTTTCATAGCGCGCACTGAGTGTTGTATCAGTGTCAGACTGAGGAAGTTAGAGAACAGTAAAGACTGTAAACTTTATACCACCGTGTCTCTCTCTTCTTTTTCCCGTAAAAAACACTACACGTGTAAATAAATAAATACATAAGTGCTGTCAACTCGATTGATCGTGATAAATCACATCTAACATAAAAGTTTTTGTTTATATAATATGCGTGTGTGTGTGTGTGTGTGTGTGTGTATATATATAAATATACTGTATATATACATATATGTGTGTGCACACATCCATATAAGTATGCATGTATACTGTATAAACATATAAAAATGTGTACACACACACACACACACACACACACACACACACACACACACACACACACACACACACACACACACACACACACACACACACACACACACACACATATAAAATATATAAATACACACACACACACACATATATTTTATTATATTATATTATATTATATTATATTATATTATATTATATGTATTTCTTTATATATATATATACATTTTTTTTTTTACAATATTTATGTGATTAACTGTAAAAAGCTGTAGAAAGCTCCGAGATAACTTAGAGGTCATATTGTCATGTTTGCTGTGTTTCGTCAGCAGAAAAATAAAAAAATACATTAAATAACAGTACAACCCACTGGTGAGATGCATTTCTATCCCTCACAGCCTCGCTTTCACTCCAGTTAAAAATCAAAGATGGCCAAGTAATTAACCTAGCAACCACATAGCCTACCAGCAACACCATAGAAACCACCTAGAACACCCTAACATTGTTGCAGTGAGTTTTGGATGGGGAAAAAAATACATCTTCAGGAAATTTTACCTTTGTGTATTATCACTTATACTGTAAACGCATGAAGACAAAATTGAATTGAATCGTATGACTAAAATGGCACTAACACTCTTTGAAACATACTAATTAGGTTTTACAGCGCACTGAGAATCACTATAACATAATACAGTTTAAGGGTTCTTATCACATTTCAGCTTAAACTGACTACAGTAACATGGTGTGATCTGATTAGACTAATGCAGAATGAGTTAACCCATCACAATCAGACAGAATCCCAGTCACATCCAGAATGTGGACCCCTGAGCCCTTCAGTCATCACACGGATCGTTTTCTGCGATACATTTCAACCCAAAACTTGATTCCTGTTGGCCACTGAAATATTCAGTCCAGCCGGTATGTCTGTGACCCATAGATTCTTATCCTTTCACCGTTATACAAGACGAGGGTTTCAATTAATATTTTATTCGGCACAGAGTGAATGGGCAACCAAGGAATGACATAAAGGTAACACTGAGTGGTCGTTGAGCGTTACACCTTCCGTAGTGTCATCTCCATGTTTCTCAGCTTTCCACTGATAGCTCAAATGCTATAATCTGAGCTACCAAACATGTCTGAGACATCTGAGAGAACAGAAAACCTCTCCTTAAACAAACGTGAACAGAATTACACATTTACTTAAGCAATAGATGGTCAATATTGCATGAACGCCTTCAGCCTTGATTAATATTCACAAATGACTGCCTCAATTGCTATTATAAAACAGTCTAGGGACATTGCAATCAATATAATGGAGGCACATGTTTCACCCCTGAGAGACTTTTAGCCAATAATCATTTTCTTTGAACACAGTGAAAAAATTAAATCGTAAATGGACATGTACTGTATAATGGCAGCTCTGCCAACTGGTTGGATAGGATTAGAGTATAATAGACCGAAACAGCAAAAAATAAAAATAATTCTGGGCAAAATAAATTCCAAGTAGTCTTTGTAAACAAGAAATTAAGGTAATTTTGAACATAAGGAATTAATTCTTCACCTTCAGATGTCAAAATATATCACTAAGTGTGTGTGTGTGTGTGTGTGTGTGTGTGTGTGTGCGTGCGTGTGCGTGTGTGTGTGTGTGTGCGTGCGGTGCGTGCGTGTGCGTGCGTGTGCGTGTGTGTGTGTGTGCATATCACAACCCAGCTGTTACTATATTGTGTATTTTAGCAGAGCAGGTAAACACTGAATCAGCCGAATGGATCTGTTTTTTTAGGCTTTGCTTTGACCCTTGAGAAAAATGCTACATTTGTGTGTTTAAACTGTGCACTTTGTACAAACTTCACAGTGAAAAAATCAAAGCATGCACTCGTGATTCAGCACTCAATGCTCACGTGGGTAAACAGATCTCCTCATTACACTTGGCAAATGCAATACACATGCCGCCTTTTGCCTTGAATGACAGCTTGGCAGAGGAACAAAGGAGAAGGGGAGGAAAAGGAAAAAAAAGAAAGAAACTAGGTAAGAAAAACCCCTGATTTTGTAATCCTGCACAGCTCATCTGTACCATATGACGCACAGACGGCACAGTGCATTGGAATACTGTTTGTGTACGTATCTATAAGTAATAGAATGCATTACTATTAATATGCTCCTTAGAATTAGGGGCTGTTTAACTCTATAACCTATAAATTGCCCCTATAATGCTATTCCCGATGCTACTTTAGTAGTGTAATGTGTAATATACTTTAGCTGTTTGTGAATGTAAAGGAATACAAAGTTTTAAAGATCGAAGAGCACGGACAAAATGGAGTTATTGTCCTCTAAAAGAAAGGATGATTCCGAACTGGCCTTGAAACGAGTCGTCAGTAAAAACATCTACTTGACCTCAAACAACATATTTGTAGCTGAGGCTGAAGATTTTGATTATGTGAGGAAGACACTGTTTTGGTGCGTTGCGAAAAGCAAAATTCCAAAGGATGAGGCTCGAACTGATACAGTGGAAACTGAACAACACCATCGTTACTGTTAGTATCACTGTGTATCAGCATTGGAAAGTTCGGTGCTGAAAATAGATATGGTAATGGATATTTAGTTTCGACATGCACTGTTATGTTGCAGACCAATACAATAGACTGTCATCTAAACCATCGAGGCAGAGTAGGGTTGCAGAAAGGAGGGGTTTAGAGTGAATCCGAAACTGCGAACAAAACAGTTTTCAGGACCTTTGAGAAAAGAGGTGTTGTGCGCAATGTATATTATGAGATAATGAAAGTGGTTTTTTTGACCTTGGATGCATGGTAAACAACTCTGAAAACACATATTAGGAGCCTTTATATTAGGCTCAATTAGCTTTTTTTTTTAAAATTTTTAGGGGCACTTTAAGTATTAAACATTTGTGCATAACTCACCAAACTTCAAATTGCTAGCATGCTTTACATTCCAGTGACTCACTGAACTTTACGGTTTTCACTGTCTGATTGCAAAAAAACTCTTAAATGTTTGTTGGTGCAAAATTATGCTCAGGCAAGATGGCTTGGTATTGTGAGGGGGGGGGGGACCAAAACTTTTTTAATCTTTAAAAGACATTATATTTGTTGCCCTATTGAATGTGCTAGTAAGAAAACAACTTTTATTTTGTGTGTGGAATTAGGTAGTTTAGTACCCAATGTGTCTTAGTATGCATTGTAACTCCACTTCCACTGTCCTTTTCCGGTAAGTTGGTATCCCTTACTTTCTCCTATCCCCTTATGTTGTGTGGAGATGATGGATCAGCCTCCACACTGGATAACCCTTGCTCTCCTTCCTCCATGCGACCTGCTGTGTCCCTTCATAGGCATTCCCTTTCATTGCTCTTCAGATATCTCCATGATCACTTATGTTGGATTATTGGTCGTAAAATAGTTTTTTTTTTTTTTTTTTTTTGCTAGAACATTCGTCTCAGTGTTCGCCCTGTAACCCACTGGAAGTGCAGAGAGTTTACAAAGCAGCAAAGGGGTGGTTGGGGAAGTACACTGTGTACTGGTGGGAAAAAAACAATTATTGAAATTGGTGTAATCCAAAAATATCTCGGTTTGATTTTTTTTTTTTTACTCTCTCCCTCATGCAAACTAATGCTAGACACACTTGAGTGTTTCTTCATGTCAATTGGGAATCATTTTGTTATTGCATCGTACTTTTAGTTCAAACAGAATGTTTTAAAAGGGACCCATCAATGAAGTGAAACCAACATAGTCAAAACCCTAATGTGTATAATGTACAGACCAAAAATAAACAAGAAATTTTAAACCTTCGCGTAATTCAATGTTCAGTTTTGAACACTCACTTTAACTTAAAAAACAAAACAACATCTTTTGATAGGTTTTTGATGATTCCAGAACAAATGAGAAAATCTGTTAAAAATTGCCCTTACAGTGGGCAATTATGAAAACATTCATCACTCTGCACGTCCCCACAGGTTTCAGCAATAAATAATAATTCACCTCACAATCCATTAATTACCAGCCTGTATGAATAGGCAAACAGGTTCAAGTTCGATGAGGGAAAAATGAGACTATTGTTTCTAAGACATAAGCGGCATAACTGGCAACAAAAATTATTTTATTCTAGAGATCAAAAAAACATAACAATCTTTTCAATTGCAACATTAGATACAGAAGAGAAAATAAACCTTAATGCAATTGCAGGTCTGCCACAGCTGCAGAGCTAAAAGGTATTGTTCCTCGTTACATGAATAAAATTAATCGAGGATTAAAGGTGGATCTTCATTTTACGTATCAAAGACTGTGAGCCAGGAACGGATATTAAGAATAGTGTGATATTCTATTATTCTATTCTATTCTATTCATTCTATTCTCTACGATTGTCTTTATCATTATAGTTACATATATTTTCACTGTCTTTGAACAAACTTTTCTAATTCATTGTTTTCAATGGTCCACTGAGATCTTTTTAAAATTTTATATTTGCGCCTCCAGCTCTAACATGGTAAAATATTAAATCAGTTTAGTAAAAATTGTTTTTATCACACCTTATATTCACAGTCAGGAGCAGAAGGAAAATAAACAAATAATACACAGCAAATAAAATAGATCTTAATGAGGTTTGTGTTCATTTGAGGTGAATACTGTTGATGTTTGTCATCAGTCCACATAACTAAGTTAAACAGAACATAACAGCATATTGATTTGTATGATGAGAGTTGTTGGTTGCTATGAATATTCCATATGGATTCTACTCCACAAGGACATCCAGGATGTTCTGATCCTCAGCGTTTTTTTTTTTTTCTATTTTTAATTAAATGTATAATCAAGCCTGATCCGTCGCTTGAGTCGTGTGCTCGGGCCTTGTGTGCTAAGACTTCCTATTTAAGCGTTCCACTGTATGTGCTAATGAGAGGCGCGGACAGGGAAAAATTCCTGATTTTCTCACTTATTCAGCCTCCTATCTCTGGCTGCGACAGCAAGGCCTGCCCAGGGGTCCCGATGAGGAGAGAGAGCATGAGAAGGTGAAAGGAAATGTGAGGACGAGAGGAAAGGGAAGAAGATGAAAAGCAAAGAGGTGAGATGAAAACTTTAAAGGGAAATGTATGGAAAAACAACTGCATGTCCTCCATTACATACAGTGTCTTGTTATTTAAAATAAACATGTTCTTTATGTAAAAGGTAAGTGTATTTCATGAGAGCTGGAGGAGTGGGAAAAATACATTAGATCATCCTGGTTTGCCTTAAAATCATCATATTTAAGATTCACACCATATACTATCCCTTACACCCTAAGGCATTTTTAGGTTGTATTATTTCAACTAGTTATTGATGTCAAATTTGATATTTCCCGCTCATTTCGGGGCCGTTTCACACACTGCATTTGGCACAGGTTTTTTACATAGGTGCCTTAATATAACAACAACAACAACGATAATAATAATAATAATAATAATATTAATAATAATTAGTCTTGGTCTCTGTTCAATGTTTCTTTATTTGTTCTTGTGCCTGAGAACTTATTCTTTGACTTTGTTGGTGTTGGCATTTGCTCCTTTGTCGCCCCTCCTTGGTTTCCTTTACCACGCCTCTGTTTCCCTTTACCACGCCTATTTGTTTCCTTTCCAAGCCTCTGTCTTTCCCTTTACCACGCCTATTGTTTCCCTTTACACGCCTCTGTTACCCTTTACACGCTCCTTGTTTCCTTTACACGCGTCCTTGTTTTCCCTTAAACACGCCTCCTTGGTTTCCTTAACTCGCCCCTTGTTTTCTTTACCACGCCTCTGTTTCCCTTTAACACGCTATTTGTTTTCCCTTTACAGCCTCTGTTTCCTTTACACGACCTCTTGTTTCCCTTTACACGCCTCCTTGTTTCCCTTAACACGCCTCTTGTTTCCTTTACCAGCCTCATTGTGTCCCTTTACCATGCCACCTTGTTTCTTTCACACGCCTCATGTTTCCCTTTACCACTGGTTCTTGTTTCCTTTACCCACTGGTCTTGGTTTCCCTTTATCCACACACCTTGTTTCCCTTTACCACGCCTCTTGTTTCCCTTTACCAGCTCTTGGTTTTTTTCCCCCCTTTACCACGCTCCTTGTTTCCTTTACACGCATCCTTGTTCCTTTACCAGCCTCCTTGTTTCCCTTTACCACTCTCTTGTTTCCCTTTACCACGCCTATTTGTTTCCCTTACCAGCCTCTGTTTCCCTTTACCACGCTCCTTGTTTCCCTTTACCATCCTCCTTGTTTCCCTTTTACACGCTATTTGTTTCCCTATACCACGCTCGTTTCCCTTACACGCTCTTGTTTCCTTTACCACGCCTCCTTGTTTCCCTTAACACGACTCCTTGTTTCCCTTTACCACGCTTTTGTACCCTTACACGCCTCCTTGTTTTCCTTTACACGCCCCACCTGTGTTTCCCTTTACACTCCTCTTGTTTCCCTTACCACGCAATTTGTTTCCCTTTACACGCTTGTTTCCCTTTACACGCCGCCTTGTTTCCTTTACACGCCTCCTTGTTTCCTTAAACCACACCTCCTTGTTTCCTTAACCACGCCTCCTTGTTATCCTTTACCACGCCTCCTTGTTTCCTAGTACCACGCACTCCTTGTTCCCTTTACCACGCCTCCTTGTTTCCTTTTACACGCGCCTCCTTGTTTCCTTTACCACGCCTAGTGGTTTCCTTTACCTCGCCTCTAGTTTCCCTTTACCACGCCTCCTTGTTTTCCTTTTACCACGCATCTGTTTCCTTTACACGCTCCTAGATTCTTTTTACCACGCCTTCACTTGGTTTCCTTTACCTCGCCTCCTTGTTTCTGTTACACGCCTCCTTGTTTCCATTTCCCGCCTCCTTGTTTCCCCTTTACCACTCTCCTTGTTTCCCTTGACCACGCATGTGTTCCCTTTACCACGCCTCTGTTTCCCTTTACCCCGTTCTTGTATGTCCTTACCACGCTCCTTGTTTCCTTTACCACGCTCCTTGTTTCTTTACCAGGCCTCCTTGTTTCCTTTACTCGCCCTCTTGTTTCCTTTACCGCCTCTTGTTTTCTTTCCCAACGCTCTTTGTTTCCTTTTACCCCCTCGCCCTCCTTGTGTTCTTTACCAGCCTCCTTGTTTCCCTTTTATACCACGCCTCCTTGTTTCCTTAACACGCCTCCTTGTTTAGTACTTGTCTGGGTCCTTGTTTCACTAACTGTGCTCACCTTGTCTTCATTGTGCTCTGGTCCTTTTATAGTGTGTCTTCGCTCATGTCTCTGTGGTTGTGTTGCATGTTAGGTAGTGAAGTGATTATTGCTTGTCTACTCTTCTTTTAGACCATGTTTCTGGGAGTTCTAGTTTTTGCTTTTTATTCTTTTTGAATTTGCTTTAGTCTAGTTTCATGTCTTTGCTTAGGTTTCTCAAGCCGTATTTTTTGTTTTATTTTTTGATTGGCTTTCTCTGTATTTGATTTGTAGCTTCAGTTATTTATTCCTTGTATTTCTTTTTGGTTATATTTATTATTATTTTCTATTTCAGTTTACATTAGTTTATTTGTTTTCGTTGTTGCTGTGACCAGCGTGAATGATCCAAACTTCGCTTGCGCCTCAAAGTTTACAGCCTTCTGGTTCCTCAAGCCTGGTTCTCTTCTATTTATCCATAGGCTTGCACGGGACGGGTCCACATGTCTTCCCTTTCCTGTTGCTGCTGTCCTACTGTTTGGATCATCCTTCACTCTTAAACCTCCCTATTGTGTCTTGTCAATTAAAATCCATCTCTTGGTCATTCTGCATCAGGGTCGTCTTTCTCCATAAGGTCTGCTGTGACAAAACCTGACTATTATTTTTTATAATTTAATAAAATGCTATACACCATATGTAATACCTATATAAAATATGATTACAATAAAAGATATATAAGGCAATTAGGTTAAATGTATTATTATTATATAAGTTATAATTAATATCATTCATTTTCTACACAAACAAATATTATACCAATTTTGTAATATTTAATCAAAGTATACTAGTATTATTATTAAACATTATAATAATATACAATTATAATTTGGAAAGCAAAACTATGAGGTTTGGCCACTGAATATGGTCTCAGTCAGTGTTCAGGAAGTTACCAAAGCTCATGTTACATGCAGAGCAGCAGATTTCTGTCTGGGGGATTTCTCTTTCCTTGTTCAATGGATGGACTGCTGTGCAGCAACTGAACATGATGGTGCAGGTGAAGAGCGAACAAACAAATGGCCCAGGCGTGTTTCAATAGTATTCAAATTCGAATGAAGCTGAGTGAGTCAGAGATCCATTTAACACAGACGAGTTCTTACTCTGGAGTTAAAGTGACCATGAAGTATGACCAAGGGTTCGTCTCTTTAGGTCTTTCTCTCTTTTTCGCCCTCCTTTCAGTCTTTTATTAATGTCTGCACATCCCTCTCTTTTTACCTTTCTGCTAAGCAACCTCCTAGATACAGCCTTGCAACGCAGGCAAAACCAGCGCAACTGCATTGTGAGAGTTTACTCTCTCTCCACTACCTTTGTCTTTCTCTCTTCACTTTCTCCTGCAAATAATGTCCTCACATTAGAGAAATGCTCATGGGCCGATGGAAGGGACAATTTCATTTTCGCTGCCTGATGTTCTCTTTGCCCCTTTGTCAAGGTGGATAAATCCATCCTCAAATGAAGTCACTTGATTGCTTTAGTCCACAGAACATTACAGATTTCATGGTGCACAAGCAGACACAGCCTGAACGGCTTACGAAGGAGAGTTTTGACTTCACAAGGAGACGTACTGCCTTCAGTTTACATCACAAGTTTAACAATGCAAATTACATTGCAGTTTTCATTTGAATGACCGAAGATAAGACTTTAAGAGAAGTTAAGTCATAATTCTATTCAAATTTTGGGCACCTTGATATTTTTGCAACAAAAACGTTCAACATTTGTGGTATCAACATCGAATTAGAGTCTATTTATTATTATTGGTCTTACCTATGCCACAGTGAAACAAGCGTGCAGCCATCTTTGAGTTTTGTTCTGTTGAACTTCCGTTTTGCGGTTAGCCTCTGTATAAATATTTCGATGTATGGCTGTCAAAGTGATGGTAAAGTAGTTTACTAAGACAGTGTTTACGAAAAGTTATCATGAACGTTGTAATGTCTTGAATTTCAGTCGACCGGGAATATTTTTAAAGGCGTTCATTTCATAATCCGTAAATTTAGTTCTGTGCTGTGGATACAAACGGAAGACAAAACACAACAAGCGCAGCGCGGGAAAACGGTGAGGTTTACTTTCTTGCAAAGGGAGTGAGACATGATGTCCAAAAAGGTGGTTCTCCAATTTATCAATGTTTTAGTGTCAATAGAGAACGATGACAATAATATGTCTTTCCTCATGAGCTTTTTTTTGTCTTAAAGGCAAATTATCAGAGGACACACAGAGGGAGAGAGATGTCATAAACTTTCAGAGAAGCTCAACAATAATTCCTTAATCCAGATAACAGATTCATATTCAGTGCAATATAGGCGCCCTCGGCGGGAAGCAGGCTGAGGCGTCTGCCCGACCGACGACGAGGCAGCAGCGGGTCGAGCGGGGCAGAATGTGTCTAATGGCGTCAGGTCTGCTTCTGTGCAGTTGAAAACTGTTGGGCAAAATCTTCAACTGCGCCGCCGAAGAGGCCGGCCTGGGACAGGGGCGCATCGAGCAGACGAGTCCGCTCGGAATCCCGCATGTCAGCCAGGTTCAGCCACAGGTGTCTCTCCTGGACCACCGCGGTGGACATCACCAGACCCAGGGAGCGTGAGGCTACCTTCGTCGCCCGGAGAGCGAGGTCGGTTGCGGCACGCAGCTCATTGAAGAGCCCTGGGTCTGCCCTGCCCTCGTGCATGTTTCTGAGCATCTGGGCCTGGTAGACCTGCAGAGTGGCCATAGCATGCAGAGAGGTAGCCGCCTGTCCCGCCGCTCTGTAAGACTTCGCCACCAGGGTAGACGAAAATCTACAGGCCTTGGATGGGTGCTTAGGCTCGCCCCGAGAAGAAGCACTCTGAGGACACAGTTGCATCGCAACAGAGCGTTCAACCGGGGGAAGCCCAGTGTACCCACGGGCGGCCGCCTCATCGAGGGGAGGAAAGGCGGATGGGATCAGCGAGCGGCCCCGGGAAGACAGGGGGGTCTTCCAGGACTTCGAGATCTCATCATGCACGTCCGGGAAGAATGGTATTGGGGTTTGCCGTGGACCACGGGGGTCGGCAGCCTTACCCAAAAACCAATCGTCCAGCCGCGAGCGCTCGGGACAGGGTGGAGGCCTCCACTCTAAACCAATGCTCGCGGCTGCCCGGGAAAGCATGGCCGTCATTTCCGGATCCGAATCAGGCACAGCCGTATGCACACCGGAAGGTGGCAGCTGCGCTGAATCTTCACTTCCGGAAGAATCAAGCCCACCTTGTGATGCTGCTACAGACATGGCATCTTCCTCTGTAGCTTCAACCGAAACCCGCGGGGCACCCGAAGGTCCCGCGAGAATCGGAGGCTCACTAGCGGGCACCGTCACTGAGGAGGGGGGCTGGGGTCGCGGACACATAGTCGGCGCCTGGTTCCAGACCGTTACCCTCAGGTCACCCTGGCCACCAGCCGAAGTAGTACTCCTCGGGGGAGCACTAGATCGGGGTGTGGATGAGGGGACTCTCACTCTTGCGAGTTCACTGAGTCTCGACCTTAGTGACGCGATGGTCATGTTCCCGCAGAGAGAACATGACTCATCCACGAGCGCTGCTCTAGCGTGATCCATGCCCAAACACACCAAGCAGCGCTCGTGCCCATCAGAGTCAGACACATATCTGCCGCAACCAGAAGTGCACGGGCGAGGCATCTTTAAAAAGACGTGCCGCGTGCAAGCTCTTTTAGTGAGAGAGAAACACTCTGATGTCGAGGCGGCCGGGGAGACACGCACTCTCTGGCAAAATCACTGCACAGATCAGCAGGAAGCGCGCGCTCGCTGGAATCGCCCACAAACACCAACACCAGAGGAACTCGTTTGTAAAAAGCTGACGAATTCAGAGATGGCTTTAGGAGTGAAGAGGACTTCTTGGCTCCGAAGCGAAAACATAACTGCATGTTGCCAGCGTCCTCCTTTTATACCCACGAGGTGGGGCGGAGTTACGTTATGCAAATTCCGCAGACCCATGGCATTTCTTTGCCATTGGCTCGTTTTGTAATACTCGAAGCTGACAGGCTTTCTAAGCGAAACCCCATTCGTCGTCATCCGACGTAACTCGGAGTGACAACGAAAGGGAACTAAGTAATGCAATTAGTTACTTTTTAGGGAGTAACGCAAGTAATAACGTAATCGAATAATAATGATGAAAATCAGTGTTGTCATTACAAGAATAGATTACATTTTAAAACACATTAAAATAGAACATTTTAAGTTGTAATAATTTTTCACAATGTTTCAGTTTTTTTCCCTTGAATTTATGATCAAATAAACACAGCCTTGATGAGCATAAGAGATTTCTTACAATAAAATTCTTAAAATCTAACCGACCTCAAACCTGTGAACGTATAAAGCTTTCAAAACCTTTTTTATGACAGTGCTAGCAATCCACCACTGTTGTTATAATATGGTAAACAAGCAGTTAATGTGATGCCGAAATTGTCTCAGTTTTACAGAATCTACCACAGCTTCTGATTTTACCTTTGGATTTGGCGAGTTCAAAATCATTATGTACGAAATGGGAAAATGAAGCCTCACATCTTAGCAGGACGGTAGGGTAGCAGGTGGACCTGGTCTGGTTTCATCAATTCACCAATTTTAAACGGATGTGTATTGTCATATTTCCACAACTGTCCAGCATGCACAAATCACCATCATAACCACAACACAATTCTATTTTCCTCTCTAAATCAGTTATCTGCAACTGAGAACAGCTTGTAAGAATGAAATTAATTGGATGAGCTGACATTGAAAGACAAAATTCAAATACTACACATTTAAATAGTGTTTTAGCAATTGAATGCATTGAGGGCCATTTATTAAACGATAATGTTTGCAGGGTCCATAAAGTAGACTTTTTCAGATTTCTCACAAATGGTATCAGATCACTCACAAGAAAAGCTTTATTTTGGGAAAACTATCAGTTCAGGGCCAGTGCTTCCAGTGTTATTAAGGAGCGGTTCTCTCATGGTTGAAAGAATCAAATGAAAGCAGGTTTTAAAGACCCAGAAAGATTAGTTAGCCTTTCTTAGGATTCAATATGTCCCTACTGGCAGTGGATTCAACCTGCAACCAGGTTGATAGTCTTGAATTTAAAATATAAAATGTGGAATATAGGTTTTTCATGTGATAAATGTCAACCACTAAAGATTTGTCTATAATGTTAATACTTTGGTCACTTACATTTAATATTTTCTGTCAGCACTAGATATATGAATTTGTTGGCTCATGTATGACAAAACGCTTGTGATGTTCTTCATTTGTAAGTGGCTTTGGATAAAAGCGTCTGGTAAATGATTAAATGTAATGATTGGGTTGCTATTCCCTCTGGATTTTCCTGTGGGTCTTTACAATTACTGTGAATGGCCCATCCAATCAGAACTGGCAGCCCAGTCAGAACTGTTTTATAATATACAGTATATAATATGTTATACTGTTTACAGACTTTTGTTTTTAAACTGTTACATAATGTGAAGTTGGTTTTGGGCTGATGCCAGACTTTTGTTCAAATAATAATTTGTTGGATTGTGGCCATCAAGTAAAAAGAGAAAAGAGCCAAATAAGATGAAGTACCATTCAGTTGTAATTAATTCACCGGATTGTTAAAATAAATAAATTCAAAACACGAATTATTGAATTAAAATTTTTTTTATTGATACCTATATAAAAATACCCATAATAGTTACCATTACCATAATGCAAAATGTATAAATTCTTTAAAAATGAAACTCGATTTTGTCATTCCATAAACCCCTATGGCATATGAGATTGTATAGATCGTCTTAACCACAGAGATGAGTCTTTCATAATACAATTGCCATTTTAATTCACCTCATAATAAAACATGCCCTTCCCAAATGCTTTACATAACCCCTATTTGCATCTACAACATCATGTTCAAATTGTATTCCTTTGGCACCCTTTCAGTCTGGAAGCATATCCGCGCAGCGCAGTGCGTCCGCGACACGCTTGGAGAGAAACGGGACGCGGGCCGCGCTCAATCCCGACAGTAGATGGCAGCAGCCCAAGAAAGCTGATCCTGTCGGGTTGACCACGACTCTGCCTCTCAGTTGTGCAGCAGCACTCACACTGCAGGCAGCGGTGGTTTGAGGGACGTCCAATGAAACAGAAGAGCCGCCAGCTGCTCCTTTCGACTTTTACGCGTAGCCTGTCCTCCGCACCCGGAGACAGCACGTTCTGAAACCGCCATGGAAGACAAATCCAATTCGTTTTCGAGCAACAAAGAGGACAAAGTGGATGGGAATAATGTGTTCCAGAGGCAAGACTCGATCTTGAAGAACAGCATGGGGAGCCAGAACATGAAAGACCACGCCAACTCAGTGGGTGGCAAGGGGGACCGGGAAGAAGCCATGGTCGGTTTTGACGATATAGACGCCGCGTCCAGGCAATCCGGGTTTATGCAGCGGCAATTTGGAGCCATGATGCAGCCCGGGGTGAATAAGTTCTCCTTGCGGATGTTCGGGAGTCAGAAAGCCGTGGAGAAAGAGCAGGAGAGAGTGCAGACGGCTGGATATTGGATCATTCACCCCTATAGTGATTTTAGGTAAGGAGTGTGGAAAGTCACCTTCCCACGCACACTCAGGTCAATGTAAAATGGGCTCTGCGTGCGCCGCGCGGCGCATTTGCAGTCATTTTTGCATGGCGTTTCGGGGAACCGGAACGCATGCAATGTCCTTGGCATGAGTAGGGCTGAATGTCATCTCGGTGAATAAATGGCAAGGCAGTCATCATGGGACGTCTCCGACCTGCCATCATTGGGCATTCTGCTGTTGTATAAGACGTGTGCTGGTGCGCGCAGGGAATGATGCACCACTCTTTGGCATTGTAAACACATAGCTGTGTCTGGCGTGAGGAGGAACGATGGTGGCTGCGAGATCACGTCTTGTTTAAGGCATAAACACGCGGATTGTTCTATTGTTTTATCTCATGGCTTGATCCCGTGTGGCTGTCACCAGGTAACAGCCCATGCCAATTTTAGCGCTGGGACAGTTGATCTAAAGCAGTTTAACGCTAATCGCGTTAGTCAGGTGAAAGGAGGGGATTTTCAAACCCAATACCCCCCAGAAGAATGCTTCATGTACAACTTGACTAGCTTATACTTCTAATGAGACTACTACAGACAAATGATTTGCAATTATCACATAATTCCTGTCAAATAGCCTTTTAGAAATGGAATTATTACATAATTTAATTTGGTTGTGCACCAATTGGAGTTGGTTAGTCCATTTGAAGGTTTAAAGTCTTCAGTTAGTATCTCACCTCAATAAATCATTAGGTATATATATATATATATATATATATATATATATATATATATATATATATATATATATATATATAGTGTAAACTTACTATATATGGAACCTCACCATATATGGTAAAAATATAAATATACAAAAAAATATGTGTATGTTTACTGTAAAACAAATAGTTTTATTATTAAAAAATATGAACCGCCTTATCCGCCTTTGTGCAAAAACCATCCAATTTCTTTCATATTTTTATTGTTCACATTTGCTAAAAGGCCAGTTGTTTATGAACTTTAAGTCATCATGTGGCTTTCAGTTGTACCACCTGACTGATAATCTGTAAATGTTTACAGTTACAACCCGAATAGCTCAAATATGTTGATATACAATAATCATCAGTTATAAAAATCAGTTATACAGTCAGCAAAATACTAGAAACACAATTGTCAAGGTTTTACAGTAAAGTTATGACAACCAAAGCTGCCTGTATTTTTTAACCATAATTGTGTATAAATATTTTTACAATGTAGACCGACAGACAGACAAATAGATAGATAGATAGATAGATAGATGGATGGATGGATGGATGGATGGATGGATGGATGGATGGATGGATGGATGGATAGATGATAGATAGATAGATAGATAGATAGATAGATAGATAGATAGATAGATAGATAGAAAACAATAACATGTCTGATCATTAGTTTCAACTTCCCATCTGCCTGTAACGCTCTCCATGGTGCTGAAAACAGCTCCACACTCTGCGGAAAACTTTATCCCTTACAGGGTCATTAGCTCGACTCCCACCTGCCTCACTGTTTTATTTATTCCATGTGCTTGATGTACCTTGCTTTGGCATATCATGTGTAATGTGTAAGAACATAACAACACAGAAGTTGCACTCCCAAGGCACTATAACTACCAAAAGCAGTCATTCCTAATATGCAGTTCATTTTCAAGTCAACATTATATAATTCTTAACATACAGAAAAAAAATATTATTATTATTATTATAATAGCCAGTATGCATATTACTTACAATATCATAATTAAGTAAACAGGGATACATTTTAAATCATAACCTCAGTTTGAGCAAATGCCATGTCTATAACATGAAAACTAGGCTTTTTATTAAGGAATTGTCAAGGTGTTTCTTTATTTTTTCTTTATCTAAACAAATATTTCAAACAAATCATGTTTTCAATATCACTTTCCATCTTGTTAGTCTTTTGTAACCTTTAACTGACAAAAGCGATGACGTCATCCTCCAGTAAATGACGTAGTTGGTTTGTCTTACTCTAAAACATTTAATCCTGTTTAATAAAAGAACAGAAATTTCTTAAAAGATGATAATTTGAATATATCCTAATAAATTGGCAGTTTTTAATGTTAGGAGAAGATGTGGCAAAAATGTCGATATCTACTCACTAGTGCTTCTCCAGTAAAAGTCTGTTGTACCCTAGAAATATGTAGGGATAAATTAAGTTACAAGACAATCATATATATCACTTTTTTTTAAGGTACAGAGGTTAATCATTACTCTACAACAGGAATAATATCATATCATTATCATATCTACTGGAATTAAATTTCCACTGCTACTTCTACTTGACGTTTAGCTGATGTTTTTTTATGCAATGCGACTCTCAGTGCACTTATTACAGGAAGCAACTCATGTCCCGCTCAAGAGCACAATCTGGAAAGTTCATGGATTTAATCCCACAACCTTTCAGGTCTTTAACCACTAGGGCCCTAGGTTATGCCACCCCTGATACAGATCAGAATGGTTTGTGTAAAGCCCTCCAACATCAGAGCAGGGATGAGAGAAGGTGAGATCGGATTAGATGTCCAACACACACTGAACGAGATTAACATCGCTCTGAACCCTGTGATGTAACGTGATTGACCTTTCTGCCATTATGTACAAAGGACGCGGCTGCTTAGCAATCATATGCTTGCTGCAAGATATTCTTATTGAGGAGGTCATTTTGAGAATCTAGTAATTTCCACCAAAAATTGGATCTGTGGCACTTTCAAAACATTGATCTTTTTGATTGATTTAATGGGGCACAGCAACACTTGCTCAACCAATGGAGTGATTTTGGGGGTGGGACTAACTGTTCGATTGACCACTGGCAGACAGAGGGGGTTACAATTACACAATTCAGCTTCAAATAATTTTTTGATCAATCAGTAACCTTTAAATTGACATTTCTGCATAAAATTTACTCTACATACAGATGGTTTGAAGACATTTTTTTTTTAAAAGAAAGCAAACAGTTTTGTTATTGCTAACTAAAACTATTTAAAACATTTCTGTCACGTCAACTCTCAGAGTGTTTGGCATGGTAATGGATATGACAGTGTTGAGATGTTTGGTCTTGGTGGAATAGATCTGCTACGCTTTTGCTTCTGTTATTGCTGCTGCTGCAGAGCAAGTACGGGACTTGCTACTGCAAAAACATATAGAGAGAGCAACTGCTGAGAGCAATTAAGACAAGCTGCTGCTGTACAATATAGCGACATTACCCGTAACAGATCTATACAGGTGGAGCTGGGGAAGGTGGAGGGTTTCTGAAAGCACGCTGCAACTGCTATAGCAAAAGCTGACAGAGTATTTGAAGATTGAGCAGCGAGCTCATTGGCTCCTGATACAGCATGAACCAATCAGCTGTGCCCTATAGAGTATGATGTGATTACAAGCAGGTTGAGTTAAGGACCTATTATTAGCTTGCACCATCTAGAGTTTCATGACAGAACTATGTATTTTTGCTAATTGAAAAGAAGCTGAAATAAACTAAAATACATATTTTTTGTCATTCACAGACAAATCAATAGGAAATCGTTTACTTACTATTTGTTATCCAACACAGCTGACTGCTTCATCTTTCAATAAAAGATTATTTGCGAACTTTCCATTACAGTATGCCTAAGTTACAAAACTATTTGCAGTAAAAAGCTCTGAACAAACATATAATCCTCAGACACAATTCAGGACGCCATTAAAAAAAACAAGAGAGAGTTCCTGATGCTGATATCCTTCTGAAGACTTTACAGAGACTCAAACGAGCTGTTTAAAGCGTGTCAAAGCGAACATTCCTTTATGCTTCTATTTACTCCTCCATTTGTCCTCTTGTCGGCAAATTCAAGCACGTGGAGTAAAGTGGACACATCTATATCCAATTTAGACAGCATCAATGATTATAATGGGATTTATTTGCTTTTGACGTGACGTTCATATCCAGTGTAGGCAAGTGTCATCCGTTTAGCAACTGAACACCAGTGGGCGGGGCCTATAGTGCGATGATGTAAAACTATTGATTGCTCTTGCTCTGGAGGCAGGCATATGCAAATGAATTTGCCTGCGTGATATCACAAGCTATAGGCTGAGGAAGACATTTTAAGCTATAAAACTTGCAGGATGTTTTAATGGTACAAGGCAAATTTGTCAATACCCCTTTAAAAGTTGAACTTATTTTAGCTTGAGCGCCATGTTTTTAGAATGCCGTGTCATTTGCAAGACGCTGCAAAAGAGATGAGACGTGGGCGCAACGGTTAAAGACGTCCATCTTGCGTGTTTACTTTGAAAAACAATGAAAAAATAGTGCAGTGGAATGGAAAAACGTGTTCTGTGTGAATGGCCCTTTAGATGGCCATGCTTCAGTTCTGCAGGTGGTATACACGATATTGAGCCTTTGATCGCACTTGCCAAATAGGCTTTACATCAAAGAAAGAACCATAAAAGGAGAAAACAGGTGAGAAAGAGAAAACAAGATATGGAGAAGGAGACGGTGGACGGGAAGCAAATAGGAGGATGACTGTCGTTATTGCTTTTAATGGGCGAAAGCCTGAACCGTGCGATACTGGCTACACTTGGCAGGATTCAGTATTGTCTGCTCATTTACAATGGCTTTCCTTTCTCACCCACACAGGGGACTGCTCTTTTGTATGCTTTTTTTTTTCAGTTAATGTTGTGAAATTTGGAAATTCTTTCCTAATTTTCTTGCAATAACATCACAGCTGTGAGCTGAAAATGTTGGAACCAGAAACATCACATGAGTGACAACAGCATTCACATGTGCTGTTTTGGTTCTGAAGCATCAGGGAAACTCAATATCCCAGTGTGGTTCTTTAAAGATTAATAGGAGGTTAGTAAGATTCATTAGTCATTGTTTTTCAGAAAGGGCTCATGCTTGACTTGATGTGGATCGAGCCCTTTTGTCATCGGCTATTGTCACGCGTGACTCAGTCGTGTGTTTCTTTTATCGGTCCTCCATATTGCATGTCATCTGCCTCTTGCTTTCCCTGTTTGACCAGCCTATTGCTGTGCACACAATTCTTCACAGCGGGAAGGAAAATCTATGGAAGATCTCCAAACATGACTGGCATCACCTTTCCATAATTCTTCACCTTTTCGAGTGACTTTTTTTTTTTTTTTAGTGGCAGGATTTATCAGGTAACAGATGAGCCTGGGTCAAATCTCTGGCTTATAAATTAATTACACAGGTTGTGGAAAATCAGGATTTGTATGTGAGCAGATTCCTTCTCCCTATCAAACGGCTTCTGATTTCTAAACCCAGATTAACCTCTATTTTTAGGGGCATGCAAGTTTGTCTTGCATTATTGATGCTTTTTGCCGTTGCTTTTTGGAGGCTTGTCTCAAAGACGTGTCCCAAAGTCTAATGAAGGTCTTTGTGGCTGCGTGTCTCACTATTTTTTTTCAAATTGATGCCCCTTGGTAATATTGAAATAGCCCGAGTCTGTTTTTTTTCTCAGATGCAATGCTAAAAAATGCCCAATTTATGAATGCAGTGTAACTGCAGAACTCTGCAAACAGGCCTTAGCAGGTTAAGAGCAAACTGTCTCTCATGTCTACCCCAAAATAATAACAATATATACAGTCATGCTCAGAATTAATGGTACCCCTGGTAAATATGATGAAAAATGACTGTAAAAAATAATTCTGCATCGTTTATCCTTTTGATATTTCATTCAAAAAATTGGCAAAAATCGAACCTTCCATTGAAGTAAAATAATTGAAAGTGGAGGGGAAATCACATTATGAAATAAATGTTTTTCTCCAAAACAAGTTGGCCACAATTATTGGTACCCCTAGAATTGTTTACGAGTAAAATATCTCTGAAGTATATTCCCATTCATATTTACCTTTTTTTTTTGCACACCAGGGTGACTAGGAACATGAAATTGTCCAGCCATGACTTCTTGTTTTACAGGAGTTTAAATATGAGGAAACACAAAGGCCAAATTCCCTTAATCATCCATTACAATGAGTAAAACCAAAGAATATAGTTCTGATGTGCATCAAAAGATTGTTGAGCATCACAAAATAGAAAGTGGCTGTAAGAAAATAGCTAAAGCATTGAAAATCCCCATTTTGACCATCAGGGCAATAATTAAGCACTTCCAATCAACTAAAGATGTTACAAATCTGCCAGGAAGTGGACGTGTGTCTATATTGTCTTAATGCATGGTGAGGCGGAAAGTTTGAGTGGCCAAAGACTCTTCAAGAATCACAGATGGAGAATTGCAGAGATTAGTTGAGTCTTGGGTTCAGAAAGCCTATTAAAAAAAAATTAAACAACCCCTACATCACCACATGTTGTTTGGGAGGTTTTCAAGAAAAATCCTCCTTGCTCATCCAAAAACAAACCCCAGCAAATTCAGTTGTCAGACATGACTAGACCTTCAAACAGCACAGGGTTCTGTGGTCAGCTTTTTGGCAGCAAACATGCAAGATGGGTTTGGTGCACACAAGGATAAAAAGTACCCCATGTGTACAATTTAATATACCATCTTTAATGTTGTGGTCATATTTTTCTGCTGGAGGTCCTGGACTTCTTGTTCAGATACATGCATGGCATCGTTGATTCTATCAAATACCAACAGATAAAAAATCTAAACCTGACAGCCTCTGCTAGAAATCTTATAATGGGACGTGGTTGGATCTTCCATCAGGACAACGATCCAAAACAAACATCAAAATCAACACAAAAATGTGTTAAGTAGCACAAAATGAAGCTTCTGCATGACCGTCCCAGACCTGATGAGTGGAGTGAACTGAAGAGAAGAAGCACCAACATGGATCTGTGAATCTGAAAGATCTGGAGAGATTCTGTAAGACGGAATGGTCTCTGATCTCTTGTCTGTGGTCTCCGAACTCATCAGGCATTATAGGCTAAAACTCAGAGCTGTTATCTTGGCAAAAGGAGATTGCAAAAAGTATTTAATAAAAGGGTACCAATAATTGTGGCCAACGTGTTTTGGAGATAAACATTTATTTCATAATGTGATTTCACCCCCCCCCCCCCCACTTTCTATTCTTTCACTTCAATGAAAGTTTAGATTTTTGGCAATATTTTGAATGAAAGATCAAAAGGATAAATGATGCAGATTTATTTTTTACAGCCATTTTTTATCATATTTACCAGGGGTACCATTAATTCTGAGCACGACTGTATATATATATATATATATATATATATATATATATATATATATATATATATATATATATATAGAAAATAGTCACTATTTACTCACCCTATACATATATATATATAATATATATATATATATATATATATTATACTATATGTATATATGTAATACGTATATACATATTATATATATATATATATTATATATTTATATATAATATATAATATATTATATATATATATATAATATATACAGTAGAATTATAATATATATGTATAATATATCGATTTATATATGTATATATAATATATCGAGATATATATATATATATATATATATATATATATATATAATGCAAAAAATATATATGTAATTTTTGCATTGTATGTATGACATAAGCAGTGATGAATGATTCATGAGCGAATCATTTACTTGAGTCAAATCTTTTCAATGGTTGATTCAGATAATAAAACCAGTTTGAGTGATTCATTGATGATTCAGAATCTCTGACTGATTTGGTTCTTGAGTTCACCTCAGTGACTCAATAATGCAGTTGTGCCGGACAACAGTTCACTGCAGAGGAAGATTATCAAGGAAAAACACCTTAAATGTCTTCTCACACAAATCTATCGTATAACTTCAGAATACTTGAAATCTGGTGCGCAAGTTGAGAGCTTGACAGCCTCATTCACATTCATTATATGAAGGGTTCTGGAATGATCTGAGAATTAATACATGACAGAATTTTCATTTTTTGTGTACATTATTTCTTTAAAGAACAGCATTTCACACTGGGGTAAAGTTGCAGCAGCTGTATAGAGATAGAAAAGCGCATTTGAGCATATACAACCGTTGTGTGGAGGTCATGTCCTCTATGCTTGTCTTTAGTATTCACCAGTAGGACAGATGGTCACATGGCAACCATCCCACCTCTGACAATGCAGCCTGTCTGTCAGTCGGTTGTCAAGGCTACAGTTACAAAAGCAAAACGGCTTATCAAAACCCTCTCAATACGAGTACTCGATATACCTCTGCATATACTCCACATGCATTTCATCCACAATCCTGGCTATACTGCAGCCAACAGCATGAGCAATATCAAAAATACATTCTTTCACCTATTTAGAGCTCCCAAAAAAATAAAAATAACCTAAGTGGATATTATTAACCAATTATTTGATCCAGGATCGGTAGATATTTATAAAGCAAGGCCGAGAGCTTTTCTCATTCGCTCAGGTCCATTACAGCCAAGTGCGTCGGCCACATCGGAGGCACCAGCCAGGGGTTTTTAGCATGAGATAGGATTCTTGAAAGCATCTATTTTAGTTCATGGATGTATGCCGTTATCAGCGGCCAGGACATTTTGTGTGGTTCTCTAGGCCAGCCCGGCGCCCGTCAAAATACGTCTGGCTTTGGTCTTTACAAGACACAGTAGCTACATTAATGCAATTACAGCATGTGTGTGTGTGTGTGTGTGTACGCTGACCTCTGAACATTGCAGCATTGCAAAAAATCTCGGGAACACTTTACTTAAAGCCTTTACGTATAATCCATTATAAAACCAAATAAAAAAATGCATTATAATTAGTGCTGGGCAACGATTAATCACATTTAATCGGATCCAAAATAAATATTTGTGTTTACATGTGTATAAATATTTTGTATATATAAATACACACATATGCATGTACAGTATATATTTAAGAAATATTTGCATGTACATACTGTATATATATATTTATACATCATTTATATTATATATAAATATAAATATTTTATATAAATAACACATTTTTCTTAAACATATACATGCATATGTGTGTATTTATATATACAAAATAATTATACACAGTACACACACATATATTATGTAAACACAATTTTGAATGTGATTAACCGTGATTAATCGTTGCCCAACACTAATTATAATATTCACAGATTCCTTGTTACATCTGGTTGTCATATTTTAATGCATTATACTTTCTAAAGGTGCATAACTGTGGTTACAATTATTCATGAGACCGTGTATAATGCATTATGTGGAGCATTACAAGGCAGAAGTAATGCATTAAAAATACTTTTATAATGCATTATAAATAAAGGCTTTAGGTAAAGTGTTACCAAAACCTCTTCTATTGTCTGCTGGACTCCGATCAGAGTGTGTTCAGAGAGCTGACTCATGTCTGCTCACGGCAGACAATGAAAACTATTTCTGGCTATTTTTCACTTTGTGCTGAGGAAGATTTCTTCACATTAGTGGCACGAGTAATACCGCCAACATAGCAATGTTTGCTAATTACTTCACCTGTGTTTGGTTTGGCTTGGCTTGTTGTCAAACATTAGATTTGCACTTTCCAACAACAATGGAAGTCTTTAACCTGTGCTAAATAGACATCTAGAAGCACACTTTTCATTTATCGACTGGAGTCTGTAGGCATTTCAGGGACATGTCTCGTCTGCCAAGGCAGACACACGCTGCAAGACATGAAAATGGAGGCTGGGTGATGTTTCGTTATTTATCAGAAGCATCTTCTTGAACATTACATATCAAAACTGCCCACGGGAGACGGTCCTGTCAGGAAGGACAGGGTGATTATGACAGACTTATCAGTAAGAGGGAATTTGCATCAAGGACGATGATTCAATTGAATGAACAAATATAAATAAATTAAATAAGAATTTTTTTTTTTTCAAACTGAAAATTAATCTCATTATAAATATGCTTACTTGGAATCAATTAAATAAGCAGTCAGTCCAAATGCTGTTGTTTTGTCCTTCAATTCTTTGCATGTCTATTTAATACAGGGTGTCTTGTTACATAACATTGAAGGTTTGAAATCATAATGCGATTTTTCTCGCTGTACAAGCTGTGTGCTTCATCTTCTGCCAAGCAACTGAAAATCTCTCGCACGAGTTTAATGCTCTGGTGAAAAGAGAAAATGAAGGAAATATCAAGAATGTTACGAATGACATTTTATAAAAAATCTTTCTATTCAATATGTACTGTAAACCTTTACATTATTTTTGAAAAGGGTTCTTCAATGGCCAATGCCGATAATTGATAATGCCAGTATATTTACATTTCGGATGTCCATACGCTGCTGTTTTTAAATGTTTTCAATTGAAGTCTCAAGTGATTAAAGTTGCGTTTAGTCTATTTGATAAAAAATACAGTACTATTGTGAAATAATATTACAATAAAAAAACTGTGCTCTATTGTAATATATTTTAAAATGTCATTTATTCCTGTGATGGCAAAGCTAAATTTTCTGAATTTACGGTCACTATTTATATCAAATTATTGCTCCGTCGACAAATAAAAGTAGCAGTTTCTTAAAAAAAAAGAAAAGAAAAATCAAATCTATGCCAAAATGGTGTATGTGTGTGTGCCCATGTGGGGAAATGTTTTGGTCTCCATAAGAAAACAGCTTATAAATCTGTTTTTTGAAAACGTAAAAAGGCAGAAAGTTTTCTGTGATGGGTTGGTTTAGGGTCAGGGTTAGTGGTATAGAATATACAGTTTGTACAGTATAAAAAGCATTATGTCTATGGAGAGTCCCCATAAAATATGCGTGTGTGTGTGTGTGTGTTTGTGTGTTTAAGCTTTACAGTATAGCAGCTGTATAAAATAAATAATTTTATTTTTTAAATTATGAAATCAATTTACTTTAAGATCAAGAGTAAGAATTCATGCTTCTTGCCAATAATCTCAAAATGGCTAAATATCAGCCAATTTTGCCTAACCGAAATATCAGTCTGCTGGTTCAAACTCTCTATGGAACAATCTATGAACTATCCCAAATGTGCACTTGGTCAAGACATCTAACCTCAGGTTTCTCCAAGAGATTGTCCTCGTAAGAAGTGCATTAAATAACTAGTCAGCTAGTGGGCATTGGTTTCAGCTAGCTAGTTAGCAATACGCATTAATACAGTGCACATGGTGTAATTGCTGGGCCCAGCAGGCAGTTGGTGGTACTGCAACAACAAACACCTCCAAAACTGTCCCCGCGATTCCCTTCACCCCTATGGTGGCTCCATTCACATGTTTTCAAAACACAGGCTAATTCCTGAGGGTGCATGTGCTGCTGGCTCAGCAATTACACCCTGTACCTTTAATTAGCGTACTGCGTATTGTACAAGCGAAGCAGAATCTCACACACAACACTCACATAAGACAGGGAAACCCTCTCATGTTAGAATCTCCCTCTTTCATTTTCCGTCCTGTGGCTCTTTGCCTCTTCATCCAGAGAGCAAAGCGCGAGCCGTGCTGCACTGTCACAGGGCGGCAATCCAGCAGGAAGTGTTGGCGGTGATATCTAAAGCGACAGGGAAATGAGCTGTAGTGCATCAAGTGCGGACTGCAGGCTGAAGGAAGTCTGTTAGACAGAACCCACAAAAACCTCACAAATATCTGAGGGCCGTCGGAATGAGGGCATTCCAGCGGAAAAGAGCAGGGATTTAATCTTGCTAGTCCTGCTACATCATCTTCTTGCTGAAAAGGGCTAGCGTTTTTCTGCTATTGGGAATAGAGTCAGGATGGGAGGGAATGTGCAAGTGCTTTTGGAGGGGTTGATAGATCAGACAATGGAAATGGTTAAGCCATACGGTTGACCAAAAATTCAGTCATTCCGGCTGAAGAAAACAGCAAATGTTATGTTTTTGATGCTCATTTTCAGAATGGGATGCTGATGTATCCAAATCAGGAAATTTAGGAAATTCATGCCGATCTGAGAACTGAAAAGAGAATGCCTTTTAAAATCCAGTTTGAATTGAGGTAGCAAAAATAATGTAGAATTACAATTTGAAATTGATTAGATTGATTGTAGAGAGGCAAAGTTCATCAAGAAAACAAATGATGTAAAACGCTTAAAAGTGTGAAGAGTTATAGGCCTTATTGATATTTTGCCAAAAAACGTTTGGGGTCTGTACGATTTTTGTAATGTTTCTGAAAGAAGTATCACCAAGGTTGCATTTATTTGATGGTATCACACTCAAAACAGTAAACATTTAAAATAACTCTTTTCTATTTTAATATATTTTGGCTTTGATGGCAAAGATGAATTTTCAGCATCATTACTCACATGATCCTTCAGAAATCATTCTAATATGCTGATTAAGAAACATTTCTTATTAGTATCAATGTTGATAACGGTTGTGCTGCAAAAAGTATTAATAAACTTTTTTTTTAAATTCTCACTGACCCCCAAGCTTTTCTCATCATATTTAATACATTTCTTTTTGTGGACCAGGGTAGAAAACACCAAATTTCCCAAAATGTATTTTACTGTGTTGAATTGTAGTTCAGTAAATTATTTTTACTGCCATTCTGATTCATATTCCAATTCAACTTCCTATGTGGTGTGGCCAAATCATCTCAAATACACATTCATGAATTGAAAGGGAATCAATTGTTAAATTCTGAATGTTGCACAACCCTGCTAAGCTGGGAGAGAGGTGGTTTTGCCTTCAACTGGTCCCATATTAACATGTCACTTTTTATCT
Source organism: Meda fulgida (assembly GCA_030578275.1). Taxonomy (NCBI): domain Eukaryota; kingdom Metazoa; phylum Chordata; class Actinopteri; order Cypriniformes; family Leuciscidae; genus Meda; species Meda fulgida. Next base: position 6,644,805 of record CM060636.1, on the reverse strand, counting down.
CCCCTGCAGGTTCTACTGGGACTTGATAATGCTCATCATGATGATGGGGAATCTAATTATCATTCCTGTGGGAATTACCTTCTTTTCTGAGCAAACCACCACCACCTGGCTCGTGTTCAACGTGGCCTCGGACACCATCTTCCTGGTGGACCTGGTCATGAATTTCCGAACGGGAATTGTGAACGAGGAGAGCTCGGAGATCATCCTGGACCCAAAGGTCATTAAGATGAACTACCTGAAGAGTTGGTTCGTGGTAGACTTCCTGTCCTCCATCCCGGTGGATTATATCTTTCTAATAGTGGAGAAAGGCTTCGATTCAGAGGTCTACAAGACTGCCCGTGCACTGCGTATCGTACGCTTCACCAAAATCCTCAGCTTGCTCCGTCTTCTCAGGCTTTCGCGCCTCATCAGATACATCCACCAGTGGGAGGAGGTGAGGGGACAGTGTGTGTATGAGTGTGTGTGTGTGTGTGTGTGTGTGTGTGTGTGAACGAACTATGTTGCAGATGGCCTTTAGTAACACATCTTGGATTTGTTAGCTTCCAGTATGAACAAAAAGAGATTTTTTCATTTAATTTAATTTATTATACAGGAAAATTCAACAGCAACAGTATAGTTACAGTAAAACGGGCCTGGCTCAGTTTAAAAACTGGTTTACAGCAGGTTCCTGTTCTGCAGCAACATAAAACAATAAACAGAATTTCAGCACATTTATACAAGACATTGTTATTGATGTTAGTTGACGTTGTGTACATTTAAGTGTGTTAAGCAATCGACCCAAGGTGCTTTGAGCTCAGATGTTGTTCTTCAGCATGAGACGCTCTTTAGAGGTGGAGAGTCTTATTTAGGGGTTAAGGTAATCATATCTGCTGCTCAGCCCTTGGTGACACCTCAAGAGCTGCACTGGGGAGCGAGAGCGGGAACAGGAACCGACCTCTTCAACGCTGCATGAGCAGCAGAGCAAAATTATTAACTGCCTCAGTATTCATGCTAGAGCACTTCACTCCCACCACTGTCTGAGACACCCCAAGCTAAAATACAAAGCATTAATCTTTACATGACGCATGCGGTTTGCAAGCCCTCCCCAAACCAAATGGACCTGTTTCACAAGAGCGTTGTTGCACTTTAAGGTCAATTCTGTCAGAAAAAAAACACTGCATGTTTCTGCTTCCCACCTGCTATTATCCCTAGCCAATTGTACAGCAAATTACATGCTTATGTTATGAAAGTTAACCCAACTCAGACAACCCTTTTTTGCCATTGAAGATTTGTTGATAAAAAAGATTGAAACCATCAGATATGTTTAGTTTCAAGGAGGTTTGGTAGCTACTAAGGAGAATAAAGATATCTCTCTTTGTTTTGGTTCCCTGTGTGTTATTAAACTCTTAAAGCCGGTTCATCTTCCTCTTCAGCTGGCAGACGTCCAAGCCAGGACAAGTAGAGAGCAGAGTCGACGCTTTCTGATCTTACCTAATTGAAATACAGATGTACCCTCTCAGGAAGAGTAAAACAAACAGTAATCACGGTTGATTCATTACCATTGTGTTCTGCTGCCCATCTACCGTTGTATTAGCCAAGACAGGGACTCCATTGACATTCTGCTGACAAAATGCTCTACAGACAAAGTAGAAGAACATCCAGTGTTAAAAACAGTGCCAAAAACACCTAGTGCTAAAAACATGGCCTTAAACTCACCATCATGAAGGTTGTTGTGTGGGATGCCCAATGGCGCTATGCGGTTTCTAAGATGTTCTGAGTGGTTGTTAGCTTGTTGCTATGCAGTTTCTATTATGTTTTGGGTTGGCTACTTCAGTGTTAGTCTGGGATTTATCCAACCCAGGCACATTGGGGAACTGCAACATTTTATTACATTGATTCTTGCACGTTTTGCGACACTTTCAAAGTAAAATGTAGAGTAAGTGGCGCTAAAAGAGTATTCAGATTAACGTAAATCAGGCTATGTTTTATTAATTTTCCTGTTGTATGTTTTGTGGCAGTTCGGAAATGAAATGTCCGATTAGCGGCGCTAAAAGGTAAATACTCTGTCATGTTTGAATATAATGTACCATCTACAGTACAGTAAACTCTACCCTTATAATGTTAACAAAAGCAAACAGGAGAGAAAAGCACTAAAGCTAAAATTGGCTGAAGCAACCATGCTAGTTTACAAATCATGTAACTGTGTTAGTTTACAAATCATGCACTGTTTTGAGGTGATAACATAATATAGTGTAAGAAACGGCACAAAAATATTTCTTTATTTGATCAATAATCTGCCCCTTTAATCATAATTTATGTGACAAGGAAATAAATGTTGGTGTTTTACTGCCCCTAGTGTTCAGCTGGAAACTGCAGTGAATTGTTTGTATAGGCATGTTTTCGGAGTTTTGCAAAAATGTAGGTACAGCCATGTTGTTCGTTTGTTTGTTTTATTGTTCACCAGGCAAAAATTGTGTCAGATTGCTTAAAACATTAATAGCACACCTCTCCTCAAACAGCCATATGATTTGAAATATCATTGTATGTCTAAACGCTAACAGCCTGCGTCACAGTTTAATACTCAGGGTTAAGCATGTGTTTGGACCTCTAACCTCTGAAATTACTTTTTAAAGCAGCAATCCAGAACCACAGGCTAAAACTGGCCAGAGGCTTTACAAAGCACTTATTTACGGCATCCCTGGAAGCATTCACATTATACACACAATTTCCCCTCTCTCGTGCTGCTCTGATGAATTCTGGGAAATGACTATCAGCCCTGTCTCATCTCTCTTTGTTTCTGACCTCTCACTGTCATGCTGTTTCTTTATTGCAAGGCAATGAAAAAAAACCAAGTTGCTACTTGCATATTTATATCTACTGTATATATATTGCACATCACATGCATTATTGCATATTATTTCCACAGTCAGACAGACATAAACCTCCCCCACCCTCTTCCATTCCCTTCTCAGAGAGATGTTTTGAATGTTGTGGAGGAGCGAGTGTTTATTCCCGACCTCAGGTTGCTCTGCTGGCACATGCTGCGTATCCGGGGGTCGCTATCTCTGTCTCAATCCTGCCGTGAGCAGGTCTGTGCGCTATATACCACACCGTAGACGCCATGATGAATAAAGTCACGCTACCCTGATCCGCTCAAACACAGCTGTGACGTGAGTTAGCGCGTGGATCACGATGCTGCAGTGTGAGATGGTGCAGAGTCTAAATGTGCTTTAATGAAACCTGGAGTGTGAATCAAGAGGCCGACGCAGAGCAGACGTGATGCTCGGTAGAGCTGGAAGGGTTTACAGAAAACGTAGATTATATTGGGTTGTTCATGCACATGCAATCTTGCATATTCAATCTTTCGTATGCATATATGCTGTTCATATCTCCTGTTTTTGCTTTGCCTCCCTCTCTCTCCTTTTAATTTATAATGTATATTATAAATGTCTTTACTGTCAGTTTTAATCATTTAATTGAATATTAATTTCTTTAAAAAAGAAATCTTTCTGACCCCAAACAGTAGTGTATAGTGTAAAATAGGTGTGTGTGTGTAAGTGTAAGCATTATTATGCATCACTCGTGCAAGAATATCATCACAGCTGTGATACTGCTGTAGGTAGGCCTAATCACAATCCCTTTCATATTCAGAAAGACACGATTTTAAGTGTGATGCTGTTTTAATACAGCAGTTAAACTTAACCAATAACGACCAAAAACTAGTTCAACCTTTAGAAATCTCCTTAAAGTAATGCATCCACTGAGACAAAACGACATGTTATAGAAGCACCTCTTTTGGGGATCATCCTTCTTGCTTTATATTCTGTCCCTGGAATGCTCTTAAAAGCTTATCTAATGCTAATTGGAATGGGACAGAGAGGAACAAGCAGAGAAATAATTGAAAGAATGAGAGTCAATGGAGAAAAGCAGAAGGGATTGGACATTCAGTGTGTTTTTGGGAAAAGAGAGGCAAAATCAACTGACTAGGGCAGGGAGACAAGTGAGCGCTCGAATCCCCAAGTTAATGAGTGTCACATCTGTCCATTTGCTCTCACACCAGCATTCTGTCTGCTCTATGGAGGCCTGATGGTGTGTGTGTGTGTGTGTATCAGTGTAGAACCTACAACAAAACACAGCTGTTCCCTTTCAGTGCCCAGAGCAGGTAACTTCACCAGCTAAAATGCCTTCATCTTTAAACTATTGAAAGCGTACAAACATTTAAAGTGGATGTATTATGGAAAACAGGATTTCTTTCCTGTTCTGGAGTAAAGGTATGAAGGGCAGATTCAGTACAGAACAGGCAACTGCAACAATGTAACAATTGCAAATGACTTTTTTAAAATTACTTTAAAAAATATATATTTTTACTGCAACGTTGTCACAATGCGACTTTATATCTATATCTTATTTTAAACTTCATCTCACAATTAAACTTTATTTTTTTACTCCGAGGCAGAAACAGAAAAAGGCTGTGTTCAGAAATGAACTGCTTACTCTCCAGTATGCACTATATTCTACTACTTAAAAAAAAAGGTATTCCCAAAAATATGTTGTTGTTATTTGCATTTTTAATTCAAATTTGTATAAAAATGTCTTAACTCTTGGCAGCCAGAACAAAAATTTGAGGGAAAACTGGTACTGTATTCTGAACATTTCCATACTCAGTTCATAATACAATCCACCTATACTAAGATACAAATTACTCATTCTGAAGTCATTATGGTTAGGTTGTCATAACCATAAGCACATTGACAAATAATTTGTGACATTTGCATATCAATGCATATTCAGTATTTACAAGCTTGGCCCATACCAATAAACGACAGTGTTACATTTGCCAGTATAAAGAGTATTAATGCTTGCCAAGCATAGCAGGGGTTTTTACATATAGAAGTCTTAAAGGTACAGTAGCAAAAACAGCATGTGGGAAAATGGAGTCAGAAATCTTAAATAACATTATGAGAGGACTTTAAAGGAAATAAATACACTCTTAAAAATAAAGGTTCCAGATGCCATAAAAGAACCGTTTTGGGTTCCCTAAAGAACCTGTCAGTGACCAGTTCCTAAAAGAACCATTATTTCTTAGTGTAAATAATATTTTAATAATCTAAAGAACCTTTTTGGAAATGAATGTTTAAGGTTTTTCAACCACCGTTTTGACAAAGAACCTTTATTTATAAGAGTGTATTTGAAAAGTGCAGAATATGCCAAAATAGCTGAATTTCTTTAAATAGGGGTTGCAAATAAACCACATCATCCATCCATGGAAACAAAACAGGTCGAATTCATCAGAAGATTGTGAACATCAGTCAGATGATGCTGTCTCTTTCAGTGTGTCTCAACCTGGGAGATATTCGAGCAGATATTCATCAGTGAGCTAGTTAACTGATCTAAAAGGGGAAAATCAGACCCACGTACTGAGTTCATTCAGGGAAGAAGGAGCACAGTAGGGGGGCAGAGACGTACTAATGACGCCAGTGTTAGTGCTAGTCTGGAGACGAGGTCATTCAACAAGCCCCAATTTCACCAGCAGGTTTTTCTTTTTAGGACAGAGAGAATCCTGGGGGATATTGTGCAGGTCTCAGCTTGGGCTGTGCCCTTGAAGAAAGCCTTAGAAATGTGGAATTAAGTCGTAGGGTAGGCAATTTTCTGAAAAGCTAGCAATAGAGTGCTAGCTTTGAAAGCATAAGATCCCATCCTCCCTTTAGAGCTTCTCTAAAGCCACGCCTCCTCCAAAACACATAAACGCACACAGCAGGAAGCAAACAAAACTGAAAATACATATATGATCATATGATAAAATGTGAAAATACATATGTTGACAGGCAGGTAGGACATTGTATCACTGCATTCGGACCGAATTCAATGACTGGCCGAACATTTTATGGTCCTATGCCTTTCATAGACAATATATGTAAATACATTTAGACCACTTAGCTTAGTTATTCCAATCAGGATATGAAGAGATTTTCAACCAGCATAACAAAAATTTCTGAAACAAATCATCTACCTTGCCTTTAAGGAATCAAAGATTAGTTTGTAAACAGTAAAATACTGTAAACTGTAAACAGACATATTTAAATCTATTTATAAAATTAATGTTTAATGCATAGATAAATGTAACAATAACATAAATAACTTTTTAAAATAAATAAATAGACATGTTTAAACTAAATTTAATTCCTGCTTAAAATATTAAATGTAACATTAAAATAATACATAAATAACTTAATAATAACTAACAATAAAAACATAATAGAAATAAACCAATACATTTTAAATAATTATTATTTGAATAAAATAAAAAGTAAAAAAAGAATAATTTCATTATTCTTAATTTCATAATTTGTAAATTAAAAATGTTAAACTGTAGAAATGTTTTTTTGTTGTTGTTTATACAAACTGAGAGACTCTTAAACTTCCCCAAAAATGATTTATACTCTTCTCTCAGTTTATATAAACGTAATAAATTTGTATTCAACGCCGAACATTCGTTTAATTCTGAATTGAATTTATTTAAAAGTATGTTTGTTTGGCGTCTGTCTAGGTGCTTGGCACCTCAGAAACACAGTGCCTTCAAATGTCACATTCACCGGGTCAATACTGTCCTTTCTAAACAGAAGGTCACCAAATCCCAGAGTAAATGTTGCTCCTGAAAAGCAGCTACATCACTTTGGTCGAGAACAATGGGATGGTTCCCGTGTTCTCAGGTTAGTCAGACTCTGTTTTGTCGTCCACCTGTGTGTTTTTCAAAGTACCTGTGTCTGTTTCTAATGACTCATCCTTTCTCCACATACGTCCCACGGGTGCCAGGAGGCTATGCTAGGTGAGAGAGTTAATGCTTTGAGGGCAGGTGAGGATATTACGTGTTTGCCTCCTCAGCGAGGTTTTGCGTCTGTGCCAGGGATTAGCAACCTAAGCACAAACATTTCAGTCACACCTTCAAGATGCAAGAGCAGGAAGGCTTTACCACCAGTCGTTCCCTGATTCCAGAAGCCTCATGCTGAGTTATTTCCTCAGATTTGGCTAGATATCATGCCACATTTTTTTCATATATGGTTGTGATGAGGGCAAATAGTACAGCCTACTCTGTAAAAATGATTTTGTAAAAAACCTGTTAGTCGGCATGAATGGAAGTTGCGATACTCTTTTCTTCCCTATTGTGACATATACTGTATCAGAGTGAAACGGCTTCTCGAACAAGAAAAATGTTTGGCGAGACTTGATATTGTTCATTGGGAATTGATTGAATGGTTGTGGTTCGCTATTGGTTGATCTCATGTGAGTGACAGGTTGCCCCGCCCTCACACCAGTAAATACGTCATCAGAGAAGAGAAGAGATGACACTGCAAGAGGGAGGGGAAGTTGATTAAATATTAAAAGAGAGTACATTAATTAAAAATGAATAAATAGTGAAATATTCCATAAAAAATAAGAATGCCCAAGTTTGACGGTAAGTTCCCCTTACAGTGAAAAACTGTAACTATACTACAATATCTAACCGGATATTTCATTTAATTTTATAGTAAAATACTGTTAACTATGCAGGTTTCGATCATTTACAGTTAATTTACATAAATTGACATCACCAGAATTCCATGTGGTTGACACTTCAGATTAGATTTTTATTTGTATTATTATTTACTGTAAATCATTGTTTAAGTAAGTTTAAGACTGTCTTGTTATACATTTTAGCATGTAATTTGAGGTCACATGTTCCCTACAGGGCAGTTTAGGCACATAGATCTTAAACCTCTTAAAGTTAAATAGCTCATAAATATTTCCTCTTCAAATCCTGCTAATCAGGATTATGTGCAGATAAGTAGTCATAACTTGAGAAGATAAATTCCAAGGACCATGTTGTTTTTGTCCCGTTCACTTTTTTTCTTGCTCTTTAAACTCTTGTGTCTTTGCTTAATTAGATTTCTCAACGGCTCCCTTTGTCCGGGCATGCTAATGCAATTTCTCCCCACTTCCTCTCAATTAACAATTAATCTTTGCCCAAAACCGGCCCGCGCTGTACTGTACGGAAGAGCAGGCAAACAGAGTCACTGCAGCTCGTAGGAGGATAAACAAGAACTAGTTGTTCCTTCACTAGTTGCCCGTAGGCACCATCCGCCCATCGCCCCAAAGGAGAACAGGGGATGCTGGGAAAACCATACACAGAGTGATGCTAAATCAATCTCTTACCCAAAGCAAGTTATTACACACACTGCTTCATTCTCCAGTGAATTTAAAGCAACTCTGGCAGATTAAAACAATTTGCACAAACATGGTTTTGGCCTCAGTGTTCCACATCTCACGCTCTGTCTCTTTCGGTCTCTTTGCCCGTCTGTCCTCTGTCTTGTGTGTGTTTGTGCACACATGTATATCTGATAGCGCCTGACAGATACACTATAATTACACAGATGCTTATGCATCATGGTCTTACACACTGCGGATCAGCGTAGATGTTAACGCACAGCTTAGATTACAGTAACATCCGTTCATTAAGTGTTACACATGCAGTAATCGTGATGTTTTATAACCTGCATTTCATTTTGCTGCACACCTAATGATTGGATAAGATCAGAGCATCATTGGGAAACTGCTTAAAACGCATACAACATTTTTATAATTATTATATTAAGTAGGCCTACATAAATAAACAGGAGAAATACCCAATCCAAAAACAATCTAAATATAAAAAATAAAATGTCTCACTATATTTTATACTGTATGGTAACACTATTGTTTAGGGTCCACTATTAAGTTGCTTATTATCATGCATATTACTGTTTATTAGTACTTATTAGTTTATTATTTATTAGTTTATTAGTACTTATTAGCGCATATTAGTACCTTATTCTGCATGATCAGATTCCACATCCCTTAATCCTACCCTTTTTTTTAAGTGAGTTAATATATATATATATATATATATATATAACATTTATTTTGCAGATTATTTTCTTTTTAATTTAATTGGAAAAGCATGATTTTGTCTTATCACTTAGAAGAGTAATAGTAGGCTACATCTCTCCTCAACAAACTGCATGCTTTGATACACCTCTATTGATAAAAAGAAGGAAAGACCACAGCAGTATTTGTGTGTGTGTGTGTGTGTGTGTGTGTGTGTGTGTGTGTGTGTGTGTGTGTGTGTGTGTGTGTGTGTGTGTGTGTGTGTGTGTGTGTGTGTGTGTGGGAGGTATTGGTTAAATCCCCAACAGCGGCAGATGTGGAATCTGATCCAATAAATCATTAACTACCTCCTTGGCAATGAGGTTACTTGATTATTTTCACCTGAGGTATTTTTGTGAAGATGCTCCTATTCTAGAACCAATTATTAAAGAATATCCACTGCTTCATCTTGTACATGCGCCAGTCGGCGTGCCAGAGGGGATCGATTTGGACGCTTCCATTTTAGGGAACTCAACTATTTCTCACACCACTGCTTTTTAACACAACTTGAGATTTGTCTTTGTTCCGTGACATTTAAAAAGCACCAACTGGGGTTCTTTCCATTGAAGGAACAGCCTGCTGGGGCTTTAGGTCTTTAGTTATACTTCACTACCTTGAAGTACTTTCCCACTTGGTAAGAAACATATGGCACAGAAATGCTGACTCACGCAAAAGCCCACTTTTTCCAAGCACTGCCTCCTGTAGACCAAAGCAGAAACTGCAGCAGTAAAAGTTCAGTTAGGTGACTGCATTGTTTAGACAAGTGCAGGACATTGTGTGACTAATGCAGATGTATTTGAGCACATGGATTTACAGTCCCAAGGGGATAATTGATGTCTTCATTGCTAAAGCAGATTAAAAATAAAAGTGTTTTTATGCACTAACATTGAGATTTTTTTTAAAACTGTGACTGTCAGCAAGCTTTTAATATCCACAGAGCAGCATTAACGGACGTTGACGTTCCATCTGCAAGACCACTCTGGATAATGAAGGAGGAACGTGGACTATTTAAGACTAATAATTCCACAGATTAGCCTAATCTGGAGCTGTGGCTGTGTGTACACTACATGGACTGGTCAGTGGACATACAGTAAATCCTACAGCAATAAAGCTGCACACTAGGGAACCATGAAATGATAACCCACAACTTACTCCAAGACACTTTTTAACTCAGTGAATGCTTTGAGTTTGGAGAAATGGGAAATCGGGACTTTGTTAACATGAAGCAGTATTATTTGCAACCCATTTTAATTCCATAATGTGGCATACAACATACTGTTTATTAAAAGTTCATTCATATATATATATATATATATATATATATATATATATATATATATATATATATATGTGAATTAATACTTTATATTTAGCAAGTATGCATTAAATTGATTAAAAGTGACAGTAAAGACATTTATTATGTTACAAAATCATTTCAAATAAATGCTATTCATTAAAGAATCCTGAAAAAATTATGAAGGTTCCCACAAAAAGATTAAGATAGGTAACACTTTATTTCGATAGTCCACTTTCGACATTCTACTAACTATAAGTAACTTTGCAACTACATGTCAACTAACTCTCATTAGAGTATTAGTAGTAGACTATAATGCTTAATATCTGCTAACACTTTATTTTGATGAGCCCCAAACAGACATTCTACTGACTATAAGTAACTTGGAAACTACAAGTCAACTTATTCTACTAACCCGAACCCTAACACCTAACCATAACCTAACAGTCTGACAGTCTACTAATACTCTAATGAGAGTTAGTTGACATGTAGTTGCAAAGTTACTTATAGTTAGTAGAATGTCGAAAGTGGACTATTGAAATAAAGTGGAACCTTAAGATAAATAAAATTATTCAGCTTTGCCATCACAGGAATAAATTACATTTTGAAAATATATCAAAATAGAAAATTGTTATTTTTAGGTTGTAACAACATTCCACAATATTAATGTTTTTTTTCTGTATTTTTGTATATTCAACAACAAAAACTGTTGAGAAATTAGTCAGGAATTTATTGAATCATAAGTGGGCGTCCAATCACGTCAATCATGGATGACTCCTCCCTTATTGAAACCCGCCCAACACTCTTTTGCAGACTAGATGATGTCACCTGAAAAGGAAATTTTCATTTTGGATTGGAGCTAATTTTGATGATTTTTTTAAATATTGAATGATATGCACTGATGAATCATATACATAAATACCAGATATGTGTATTAATTAAAAATGTACATTTAGCTTTAAGTACATTTAAGTTGATAACTTTCACCATACTTAGCCACTAAATTAAACACCCTCTAACCAATACGGATTCATAGGCAGTTGACTACACTTTCTGATTGGCTAAAATTTGTTGAAATTCTTTTTTATAGAGCTTAGAGCTGTCACAAAGAGAAATGTGTTCTCTCTGGATTGCTTATTTCAGTGATTTATGTCAGGTACATTTTATGTGTGATATTCCACTCAAAATAGCTTAAAAGCAATAAAAGAGATACATTAACAAATGCATAGTTGATTGGCTCTCAGATTTTGGATGAGTTATGTCACTGCGCAAAAGTTCATTATAAAGTTTTGGTGCGCTAATGGCTTGTTGCCAAGTTAATGTACTGAGACGTGTCTTTTGATGTGAAGGAATGAGTTACATTTGTCACAGGTTTTTTTCCCCATCTGTATATTCTCATGGAGAGCATCCAATTACCAATATTTACTGTAGCTGAAAGGAATCTTTTTTTTTTTTACTCTTTTTTTAAGGTTGGTAATTTATCCCACTAATATTAATGTGCAAACCGTGCTAATGTGCTAAAGTCCATGAAGCGTGCTGACAAGGTAACGTAAGTTTGGTCTATAACGGAACTAAAATTGGAGTAATCCTTTTAGAATTAAACGGTCCTTTACTTTAGTGTGATTAGGTAGAGTCGGGCCAAAACAAAATGAGATTCTGTGGGGAAACAGCGCTATAGTTCCTTCCATTGTACCTCATGAGAAAAATGCAACAATCGTCATTGAAAATCCACTCAAATGCTGACGATTTGCTGAATGAGGTTTTATACGACAGTGTATTTGCATACCTTAAGTGCTGAAGCTAAATCGATCCCACTTTCATTTCAAATGTGATGCTACTGGTGATGATAATGGGTTGGTGATGATGACATAGGGTAGCAGTAGAAAAGAAGCCCAAGGGCAAATAATTCTTATGCATGTTCATGAAAATCCCAAGCTTAGTCTCACTGCTGTATTTTTGCACTGAGACCAAGAGCTGTTAAGTAATGCAGAAAGACATGTGATAGAGAGAGCGACACTAAAAACAGGACAGATGCTCTTCAGAGAAAGAGGGTAGAAAATTCAAATCCTCCTATAAGAAGTCTTTGCGTTGTTACACTCTCAGGAGAAATTAAGCCTCTTTATTCGCCCGCTTTCATGTTTGTGCATTTCTCTTTCATGGCTCAACTGTGCGTGCGTGTCGTCCAGACATGAAATTACAGATCTTGGGAATTTGTAAGAATCATTTGCTGCTTCATTCCGTTTCCACTGTGAAACGATTAGGTTAAGCAGACACCATAAACATGAAAAACAAGTTCAATCCCAATGACGATTATAACCACACTCTCCTCCAACTGGTATAATACTTTTTGGAATTTATAAAATAAAATGAAGAACTGCTCCTACTGATTTAGTGAGTTAGATAACATGAGTTCAAGACTGAGTCATGAATCATTTGTGATTGTTTTGTTATAAAGAAGTGTTATTCAGTTGTTCACAGTATCTCACACTTAAAAATAAAGTTTCTTTATTGGCATGTAAGGTCCTTTAACATCCATGGGAACTTTCCATTGCAAAAAAAGGGTCTTTATAGTGGAAAAGGGTTCTTTAGATTTTTTATATTCTTCCCACTAAAAAAACAAAACAAAACTGTGAACTGAATGGTTCTTTTGGGATCCAAAAATCGTTCTTCTAACTGCAAAACCCCCCTTTTGACTTTAAAAACGTTATTTTTAAGACCGTAGACTCCAATAAGATAAAGTCCAAAGGATGACTTCTGCTTAAGTTTTCTTCTTCTCATCTTTCTCTCAGAGATAAAAGGCCACAAGACTCTTACATGCATCTTTAGAGTTTCAGAACCGATCTCAAGGTCTCCAATCAAAAGTCAGATATCTCAGTAAGAACTAAAATATTTCTCATCAAATTCTTACAAAGCCGGCTCAGAATTCTGTAACCTCACCACTGCGGATCCTCTTCCATGATCTTTCTGCATTATTCTCGCTCTCCATCATGTCCTAATCCATCCAGACTGCAGTCTCAGTACATATGAGAGTTGCCAAGTTGCTGCCAAGTCTCTCTATCCACTCTTTTTTTCTCTCTCTCTGGTCCCATCGCTCTATATTTCATTTACTCATTTAGCAGATGACCTTCAACAGTGAACAGACGAACACTGGACTACTTCCTAATGAACTGTCATTCTCTTCAGGACGTACTAACCCTGTAGCCGCTCCTGCATCTCCTTCTTTCATCTGTGCTCTCTCTCTCTCTTCCTTCACTGACTGCTAGCCTTCCTCTCTCACCCCACCTTTGGCACACATCAAGCTCAGCCAGAAGGAACCTGGATCTGTTTAAGATCCACTCTTTCCCTGTATAGATCTACAGTTGAGTTTAGTCTGGAAGTGAGATAGGGACGAATGGACTTGTTTCCTTCCTCCCACTTCTGTTTCCTCCACACAACAGACTTTCTCCTTCACACCACATTGGCTCCAGTGCTAAGCTAGTTATGACTACTAGAGTGAATGATTTGTTTAACCATTTTGAGCAAATAAAGACTATCCATCCATCCATCCATCCAATCAGAATATTAGAATGAAGGGTCATGTGACACTGAAGACTGGAGTAACAGTTGCTGAAAATTCAGCGTTGCAATCACAGGAATGAAATCCATTTTAAAATATATTCAAAAGAAACCAGTTTTTTTAAATTGTAATACTATTCCACTATATTGCTGGTTTTACTATATATTTGATCAAATAAATGCAGATATAGGCCTATGCTTGATGAGCAGAGGAGAATGTCACATACCTCTGTGAAAAAAGAATATTAAGCAGTACATCATGTAGAGCGGAAATTCATTGGATGGAAACATCTGACGGTACATTATTACTGGTTTGCACACGGCCTTAGGATGTTTTCTGAAAGAATATATTTACAAAATGAGTGCATAATTGCCACCATAATGATTACCAGATTGTATAATTTATTTTTCCAGCCACACATGTCTGCATGTTTGAAATTCTGGAGATGAAGATGTCACATGAGATCAAGAATCATTTTAAACATGGAAGTGGGAACAGTACTGGCCCAAAGACACCAGAGAGAAAGAGAGCGAGAGATGTCAGCCATTTTTAAATCGATGTGCTTTTAGGCTCTCTGCTGGTATTACACTGAGACCAATCTGTCATCGGAACAGTACAGTGTTTGTTTGTGTGTGTGTGTGTGTGTGTGTGTGTGTGTGTGTGTGTGTGTGTGTGTGTGTGTAAGAGAGAGAGATATCTGAATGCATTTCTCTCTCTCTCTCTCTCTCTCTCTCTCTCTCTCTCTCTCTCTCTCTCTCTCTCTCTCTCTCTCTCTCTCTCTCTCTCTCTCTCTCTCTCTCTCTCTCTCTCTCTCTCTCTCTCTCTCTCTGTGTGTGTGTGTGTGTACGCAGCACAGCACTCCCCATGGAATGAATAAGCCAGCATGGCTAAATATGGTCCTTTAGATTAAAGAAAGTGTTAGAGGTTAATGAAGTAGCTTCTTCCTTTTTCAAATTCTGAATGGATTAGTTTATTAGTAAAACATTGACCACAACAACATCGTCCCCCCATCCCAAAGATCTAATAAAAATTTCAGCCTCATGTTTTTTTTTAACATGCATTTATTTTTTATTCTGCGGTTTCCATTTATCACCCTGCATTTATAGTTGCTGTGATTTGTTGTGACTATGTTGGAAACCCTTGAGCCTGGATGCTCTCCGTCAATTGTGCTGCACGAATAAAAAACAAAGTTTCTTGATCACAGACTTGATTATACTAGAGATCAGACAGCTCTGGCAGACTCAGATGCTTTTTTTAGATATGAGGACAGTCGAACCCCCCCAAACATAAGAACAGAGTGGAGCAACATTTTTAGTCTCTAACAGAAGTCTGTTTGAGATAGAGACATCACTGAAACATTAGACTGTCACTCAGATCTCACGGCAGTGGAAGGATTTTTATTTCAATTCAACTCATCTGTCGTCACATTATTACTATCGCCAAAATGTCACTATAGATGGTGGTCCTGATACATTTCAATTTGTTTAAGCCTCTAAAAGTTTATTTGACAGCAATATCTTACTGACAGGTTTATTATCTTTATCTATCATGTTTTATGACATACAGGTTGTACTCAACCAGAATATTCCAAAAAAAGAGGGGCAGATAACAAAATTATGTGCATGACCTATCGAGATGCACCAGTGTTTTATTTACTAATTATTAAATGGACGTCTCAAACATTTGTATTTGTGACAAATATTAAATAATGTACTCACAATATTGAAATAAAGCATATAAATCCATGTAGCCTATAAATTCACGCAGCGTAACCCACCATTCACATAGTTTTTGTTTAATATATAAAATACGCAGTAATACTGTGCAGTAAAATTGGAATTTTTGTAAACTACTGTTATAAAAGTTTAGGTCAGTAGTCATTAATATTTTTATTCTGCAAGGATGCATTTCAGTTTAAAATAAATGCTGTTCTTTTAAACTTCCTATTCATCAAAGAATACTGAGAAAAATGTCTCACGGTTTCTACAAAAATATGAAGCAGCACAACATTTTTCAACATTGATAATAACATTGATTAATTAAGTTGCTGCTTCCTCCTTTCAAACAATATCCTGTAGCTAACCTGTATTTATCTCATGTTTTAAAATGTCCGATCATATAAATAATTTACTATATGTACTTGCTGAAATGTCAATGTGATCGCGCCATGTCATCATTTTACATCAAACATCACACACTGTTTTATTTGCCTGAAGGCAATGTTTTACAGGATCTAGGTGACACCCTCCCCGTGTGCTGAAGGGAATGAATTTCCCATTACGACCCACATGAGGGTGTTCATTTGTGTGAATGATCACAACTTGCTGAGCGATGTTGTCTGGGATCAGGAGTTTGGCATTTGAATCATGGGAGATCAACTATCTGACACAACCATTAACTGTGGCCTTGATCAATAATTTAACTCTGGTAATTTAGGCTCTATAATTAGGGATAGTGGATGGTGTCTTGGCTGCTTTCTAGGTTGTGGCTATCGTAGTGATGTTGCCAGATGGAAATAACAGGCAATAACCGTCTCTTCCTTAGTCTCTCCATCTAATATGGGCACCTCAGAGTCAAACCCACTTGATTCAAGGTATATTCCCTGAAATCAAGTACACAATGTACATTTCTGTTGTTTTAAAGATATTTTACTGGTAAACAAGACAAAAAAATACTGATTATGGCATGACAAATCTGTCTAATTGGCTTTTCATGACACATTTTTTTCAGACTAGTGGAAAGTAGGGCTGTCACGGTACCAAGTAGTCTGTACCAATACCAGTCAAATTTCATGGTTCTCTGTAACAATTTTGATACCAGAGCAAAAACAGTTGAATTAAGTACTTTAAAAAAATGTTGTTCCCATTTTGTCTTGTTCATTGATTATCACTGTCAATCATCGCAGTTTCCGATTCAATCATGCATTTAAATACTGTTGTCAATCGAGTAACTTAGCAGCATGAAAAACTAAACTTGTATTCAGATTGTGAATGGGTAATAAACATGAACCAAGAGAAGAGCCCTCCCTTTATAATAACTAAGGCTGTCAGTTTCTAGAGTGCAAACTCACTGAATTCTGTACTCTTGCCAAAACTGTACTCTTAATTATACAATGAATCTCTTTTTTACATCATGTTTACTCTTTGTTGGTTATAATGAAAGGATTCTGTGCATTCTGACTAACTTATGGACTAGCACCTCTGATAGGCCATTGCGTTCACGCGCTCAACATATATGATTGTGATTGGCTATACTCTGCATTCGAAAATACACGCTAGAAATGGAAACCTTTGATGCTCAGAGTGAGCTTAAACAAACATGAATGAGAGAGTTTGAAAGTAGCATCTACCACTGAACATACCCGGTACTCAGTACTACCGGTTAACATTTTTTAAGTACCGACTGGTACCGGTACATTTGCCAACCCTAAACATGCAAAATACACTTTAAAGTATTTGTTTTATTGCACTTTATCTATTTGTGTCTGCAGACTTCAATTACAATAAATGTATTAAAGGCTGTTTTCTTAAAATTCGTTTTTTTTCGCATGGACTGAGTCAGAAATCCCCATTTCACTTCGATGTACCTAACTTTACAGTTTTATTCCAATATATATTCTAGTGTTTTGTTTTTTTTACTGAGGGTTTTGTTCATACATCTTTGACCTGAGGATATTTTGATCCTTAAAACATGGTGATTTTTTTCTTCTTCTGTGGCTGTTGACAATATTTTCTGGTTTACAATGGATCTATGGAGTAATAAAAAGATATATCAAAAATCCCTCTCATCTTTAGCTCAACAAAATGAAAAAAGGGTGTTATCCGATTTTCAGATTTCTGTTCTGGGAGTGTATGCAAATAAGTTCACATTTAGTTAGGTAATGCCTTATTTGCATATTTAAACTTATTTAAATTGTTTGCAAGTTTGGTAACATCTTACCCGATTCACCAGGGGTGTCTTGCCTTAAAAATGATTGGTCAACCACTAGTTTGATAAGCACTGAGCATGTTAGCATACGTTCCTTTATCGTTATTTTCTGTATGCGATGCCCATGTGACTATATTTTTCCTTACTTTAAGAAAGACTGCTAATCAATGTAAATATTGGCAAATAAATAAATCATCCACTGTATTTTGGCTATGTTAGACTTGTAGTATATGAAAGAATTTAATCGATCCAGCTTTCCCGGATCTGCATTTTTAATAGCTCTTATTGTTCATGTTGAAGATGTACAGAATGATACATCAATGAAAGCGGGAAGCTTGAACAAGATCTACCTAGTTTAATGTTACACGTATAACAAATGAAATGAGCAGAGGCCAGATATTTGATATAAATAAATCAAAAATGAAAGCTACGCACAGTTTAGGCCTCTCTAGGCCATAGAAAACGAATGCGAAATGTGAAATTTGATATCATCGTTGCTTGGTGCTAATGAGTGTACACAGTCAGGGCCATAGCTGGGGTATCCAGGGCCCTGAAGCCGGGGCGGATGCCCCCCTGTGTTGAAGTCCCCCCTCGTCCCCCCCCCCCCCCCCCCCCCCCCCCCCCCCTCAGCTGTTTTAACAGAAGCTTGGAGTTTGTGTTGTTGTTTTGTCTCATGTTCTTGTGTTACATCCAAGAATCGATTGCCTCTACCCTCAGACCATAAATAAGGTCTGTTTGGCATTGAAATATGAGGACTTGGGCATGATAGGTTTCAGTGTTTGTTTTAGGAACCTTCCACACAAGGCTGGTTTTAAAATAACATACAATGTAAGTTGCTAATGTAACATGGGCCTTTTGTCTCATGTTATTATTGGTAGGTTTGTAAAGTATCTGTTCTAATTCTCTCCTTTGAAAGTCACCATAAAAAACATAAAATAAAAAAAATT
>CM060636.1:6578662-6621162 GCA_030578275.1 Meda fulgida | reverse complement strand
CCTACTATGTATTAGCAATGCTAATAGGCTAACGTGTGTCTTCCTGTTAATCTTTTCTTTTTTATTATTTATTACTTTTCCTGTCTTTTTTAGGTCTCAAAGCAATCGTTAAACCCTTAGATATTGTTCGCTTCTATTAGTGTGTGTGTATGTGCGTGCGAGAGAGTCTATTTTAATTTTGTGTCAATGTATTTGTGGTTAGCACTGCGCTTGTTTGCACATTATGAATATGCACATTACAACTTGAGTTTGACTACAGGGTGCATACTATACAAACAAATATGCTCTATGTAAATTTACAAATGCTTGACTAATGTACTGCACGAGTAAGTGCATGGTCTTGTACACTAGTAGCCTGCAGTATATAGGCTACTTACAGTCAATACTCCAGTTAGCATCATACAGTATGTCTGTTCCATTAAACATGATGCTTTTTAGGTAGCTAACTATAAACTTACCAACATTAACTTTAACTAATTTATCAGCAAGACTTTCGTCAAATTTTTGCTCTGCTATGACAGTTGACCATAAAAGAAGAGTGTTTTAAACTAGTTCCCACTATGGCACCCCATATGGAATACTGGGACTAAATTGTGACATATTTTAACACAAAGATGACATATCTGTTTGCCATCTTACATTAAAATTATTACTGACCTTGTCATTATGGGATTGAACCATAATAGACTGGGTTGTCCCTGTAATTACAAAAACATTAAAGTCATTAGTTGAATTGGTCAATTTTTACTCACATTTGGTACATAGAAAGTGTTCATTTTGGACCCTGCATGGATTTGTATCTTTATGAGTGCGATTCTTCATGTATGTTAGTACATAGAAACGTAGTACATAGATATAGTCTGCGATGATATGTGTTTTAGCGGTGTGTGAGTGTACTAAGCATGCGTGCGTGTGAGATAGTGCTGGAATGGTGATGGGTCAGGGCGCTGTGAAACATCAGGCCTCACAGCCGTTGGCTAATTTTAGCCCTTGTGCACTGTACACCGCTACAGTATCTCTCGCACAGGCAGATTAATAGAGTTACAGACGCCTCTACTGTATCACTGCTGTTGCCCGAGCCATGCTCAGAGACAGCGGTGGGAGGAGAGAAAAAAAAAAGAGTGTGGAGATACAGAAGGAGGTCGAGAAGATGGATAGAGAAGAAAACAAGAGAAAGTATGGAGCTTGAGCAGCGCTTCCTACAGAATTCTGGTTTAACAGTTCATCATGTTCGCAAATGGGAGATTGATGTGATTAACAATAATTTCTGCAAAATTAAAATGATGTTGTTGCTTGCATGTTTCGCGATACTTTCAAACTGAAGCATCTTGTGAGTGGCACAAAAAGTACATTCAGTTTTATTCAAAACAAATGACCAACACAGCTACCTTTTATTACGTTGTTTGTTGTATATATTTCATCAATGGAAATTAAATGGTGAGTGGCGCTAAAAGATTAATGCTCTTATTTGAAAATAAAGTGCCACATAAACTAAACCCTACTCTAAACCATGTATTAGTTTAATATGATTTTTATGTATAGGTTTTGGAGTTTTGCTGAAATGTAAGTAGAGGCATGTTTTCAATCAGTTGAAATTGTGACCATAAACTGATTGGATTTGACATGCATTTACCTTAAAGCAAATGCAGATTTTTTTTTTTAAATCGGTTTAATCCACAGAACGAACCTCTCAAAATTACTATGTCGTATCACTATTCTAGTGACCCAGCAACATTTAACCTTTTTTGGGGGAATACTTTTTTTTAAGTTCCCTATATGAAAATTGACAGTTTTATTGCAGTATCAATGGTTACCATAGCAAACATCTATAAGAGGAAGAAAGAAAGAAGACAAAAGGGAAAAAAAACAATACTTGCATATACAAAGTTCTGTCATGAAACCCTAGATGTCATAGGCTGATAGGTCCTTAACTCAGTCTGTTTCCAGTCACATCATTTTCTATAGGGCACATCTGATTGGTTCCTGCTGTATCAGTAGCTAATGAGCTCACTGCTCAATCTTTAAATACTAGTTCAGCATTTGCTGTATAGTTGCACCCTACTTCTTCTCCAGGTCCACCTGTATAGATCTGCTTCAGGTAATTCATGTATGCTATATTGTACAGCAGCAGCATGTTTTACTTGTGTGTTCTATATGTATTGGTTGGCAGTTGCAATAACCAACAGCAGCAACAGTGTAGCAGATCTATTCCGCCAAGACCAAACATATCAACATTGTCATATCCATTACCACTCCAAACACTCTGAGAGTTGTCATGACAGAAATGCATTCATTTGGTTGCATTCCTCTGGGCGACCTTTGCCTTAAGATGCACTGCTCTCATAAGCCTGATCATACTTCCCATGAGGCACTAGGGCACAGTGGAACACGACTTACAAACCCACTGAGGTTTATACATCCGGGACAGATAACACCATTGTGACAGAATGCAACTTATACACAATCAAATCACTTAGAGCAGAGGTACTCAACAGGCGGCCCACAGGCCACATCCGGCCCATCGGCCCACCGGCAAGGACTGAATTGAGCTCTCTTTCACGTCTGAATGGACAAATACACAACATTTTGTCTAAATGTCCGTTTTGGAGAGAATTCACGTCGTGAACACAGTTATGACTTTACAGAACATACAGTTGTGAGAATATCGGATGTGTAAAGTGACAGTGCGTAATAAACCTAATGCCGTCGGTGCACTTAATATTAATCAAACAACAAAATAAAAAGAGAGAAGCATTCACTGCTCTTTAATGAGAAATAGCCTGTATTTGTTCAATGATTTTCTTCATACATTTTGAGGTTTTTAATACTCTGAGTAGTATTAACACATTTTTGTGTAAATACTTTTTTAATCTACTTTTTTGTTCCAGATTTTTTCATTTTCAGTATTACTTTAAATTGGACAAAGACTAGCAATACTTACCTTGCAAGGAGGTTTTCAATACTTGTTTGGGTATGAACTCTTTTTTTTGTGCTTCATTTTAATAATTAATATTGCTAGAAAACTTTTAATCCACTTTTTTGTTCCAGATTTTTCAGTATTAGCCTACTTTAAATAGGACAAAGACTAGCAAGACTAGCAAGATAGGTAATAAACTGCATTTCTAAATAAGTAAAAACTGTAAATATTGTCATAAATAAAGTTTTACGATGCAAGTTGTAATTTGTGGCCCTTCACAATTTATGTGGTTTACATGTGGCCCCCTTGGCATCTGAACTTGAGTACCCCTGAACTAGAGGAATCTGCCTCCAAACACCACAAGCCAAGAGAACAGAAAGATAAACAGACTAGTTTGAGAAGGAGAGCGAGCTGGAGAATAATTGATAATAAGTAAGTGACCGCCCAAGGCTTGCTCTGGCATTCACCGATCTCTCTGCTTGACTCTATTGCTTACTTATTACCATTACAAACTATTTTTCTTTTTTATGTCTATTCCTCCTACTCCATTCAGTTTGTTCATCTGCTCCTCTACAGCTGCTCATTTGAAAGAAACATCAATCTCACTTTACATTTATAATTATATGAGTAAATACTGAGAAGTAGCTATTCACACTCGAAAACTGTGTCATCAGGAGACATGTGGCCTAAAAGGGGGGGGGGGGGGGGTTCAAACTGGAGGCTGGGGGGCCCATGGAAAATTTTAGAAAATAAAATAGTGTAATATATAATTTAATTATAACTGAATCCTTAAATTGATTAAAATAATCAAATGTAAAAGATAAAACCCTGTTTTAAAATGATTTTTTTCATTGTTTATGATTATTTTATGAAATAGTCTGTAATTAAACTTTCATTTACTACTTGTAAGGCAAGTATCACTATTACTATTGTTCACACTTAGGGTTATAGATTTGAACAAAACCCAAACACCAAGTATAATTCCTCAAAGCATGCAGCTTGTAGACAGTGCTTATACTTTTCTAAATGATCTTCACCTGGCGGACGATAATGAGATTGCTGAATGTCTGGACTGGCTCATGTGTTCGATCCATGTCCATGGCAGTGCCTGCTAGGGGTTATCTGATGCTGGTGGTCTGATCTTTTAAGTGCTGTCTTCCACCAGTAACCTTGAGCATTAATCAAGTGTTGTCGGTTCGCATTCCCATAGTGCTTTGCTTCTACACAACGCTGTTGTTTGTTACAGAGATCAAAGCGGAAACCTGAAGGAAAAAATGTAACACACATTATTTTTTTTGTAAACTCCAAAATAATGCCTTAAAGCTATTATTATTCTATATGGCGAAATTGCTAATCCAATTGAGCTAACTCTTTTATCCAAAGTGACTTACAGGAAAACAATCGTGGAAATGGTCCCTTTGCAGCAACCTGGGGTTAATTACTTTGTTCAAAGGTAGAATGGGGATAAAATGCATTTAGGATCTCAGTAGCTTTCATGTTGGTGAATCACCTCCAATCACCCTACGACTCAAACTCGGACCTTTAGCCTAGAAATGCAACATTTCAACTGTTAAGAAATGAAGATGTGAACGCAGACACATCTATCTCCAAAATGTGTCAGAAAGCAATTTATAAGCCAACAAGTATGGATTCCACAAGGCAACCATACTACAGTTGCTTCTACACACATTAGCATACAGCTAGTTTTCCCTTTCAGGTCCAAAAATTGCATGGCAGAGCAGTTTGAGGATAACCTTGTAGAGAATGTTAAAGTTAGCTACAGAACATTGTCAGCATGTCTATAGCTAGAATTACCACTTTAAAATTACCACTTGCTACTAGACTTTTAATCCATATAGAGCAATGCAAGAGTGCATGTTAAATATGTTTAACTGGGCGGCACACTTGCAACGCATTGGCCAAACATTAGTGTCTTCTTTGCAAGGTTTTTAGTTATAATCCTCACTGTCTGTTTGTGGATAATGACTTACGATTGGATTGATTCATTGGCTTAGAGGGTCTTTTCCATGTCAGCACTTCCTGATATTGTTTGTCAGTCCCATGAGGTGTATTTACATGATTCGGAAAGCCAATATAGATACAATGCTAGTCATATGTATAGGCCAATTTGTAGAGGCCAGTTTGAAGGTTAATGTGTTTTGACAATATGTTTGAACCCACAGCTCAATGACTATTAGTTCTACAGCTTTAAATTAGGAGGTGCCACTGGATTTGACTTTTAGACATTAGACTTTTTTTCCCCCAAGAAAACTTAAAATTAAAGAATGTAATGTCTGTGTCACTTAATTCACCAAATTGAACTGCAAAAATAAGTTTTTCAAACAGCTCAAACCACTCGCTTCTGCCATTGGTTTAAAAAAAAAAGAGATAGCCCCACCCCAAACTCACACTATTGACGGAGTCACTGTTGCTATGTTGATATGACACACTTTAAAGGCATGGAGCTACATTCACAACATATTTAACTTCCATAATGTGATCAAGTAAAAAAGCATGAAAGGCAGGCTTGATGTAGGGCAGGATTTTTCTCCACCCACATGGCATTGGGTATATGACTATAAGGTAGAGAAAGTTATTATATTTTGATTAAAACATTGACAGTTAGACCAGGGACATTTGAGAAAGTAAATATTGTTAATTTGGATGTTTTCTTGAGTATGATTATACAGGGAAATATGAGTTCAAATGTCAGTTCTCATTAGTAAAATGCATTTGTGACGAAAGAAATTCAACACCCTCTGTATTTCATAAAGAAATGCTTCTGTATCACATTACAAGCGTCAAACTATAAGAGAAATTTGCCAAGACAGTTTGCCAGTCTGTTCTGTTAACACATAATGACGCCTCAGCTTCTTTGCGGTAACTCAAAAATAGTGTGAGACTACAAAAAGGTCAGCACATCTTACTGTGGGTTTTGTGGAGTATAAAATGAATTTAACCCATCAACGCAGCGTACAAGCCCATACCATAAGCGGCCATTAAAACGACATCAAATTCACACCTTAGTAATTCCAGCCGTATGTGAAGAGCAAGAGCAATTCCATAGACATAGATAACAATTACTTTCAGCTTCAAATCCTACCTTAATTTGGCAAGGGAAATCTCCACAGCAATACAGGGTTTATCATGCAAAACCAGTTAACACTGAAGCTGGGAAAAACATAAGTAGAGATCTTTTTTGGGTTGGAAAGTATTGAGTTTCTCCGGCCAGGGCTGTATAATGAAATAACTGGCCCGGATAGAAAAGAAACTGAGAGATGTGTGGAGTTAATGGGCTTTTCATGCAAATGAGGGATGGCTGATGAGTGAGGGTGCCCACGGAGGCATTCAGGAGAGATGATCGGCTTTGTTCTGAGCCTGGGCCGTTGAAACCTTTTATCCCATGTCGTTCGCTAACGATGGACGATCGCACTAAGCTATAGCATGAGCTTGTTTGATTAACCAAGAGAATCGGTCTCTTTATTCATGTTGGATGGGAGGTGATGTTTAAAAGTTTCATCCTAAATTGCAATGTCAGAATATTTCATAGTAGTGATGAGGCATGCTCTTAAAAAGTCAATATGAAATCAGCATAGGCTCATTGGAATAACTCACAATTCACTGTAGTTTCCATCTGAAAGGAACACTAGTGGCAGTTCAACGGCAACAAAATACCTGGTATAGCATTGCACTTGTTACCTACAACAAACCAACGTAAAACGTTGCCAGATTCATGTTCATCTGTTTCAGATCAAACTAAATTCACCTTTAACGCTACTCGCTGGACATGAAAGTGTTGCGAAACGTGGGGCAACTTAATATAATTTCGCAGAAAAATCACAGAAGGCACATTTTTCCAATTAATCTTGGTTGATACATCAGTGCACGTAATTGCAAAGAGAAAAAAGGTTTATATTTGTACTATAATCTTTTACAAAAAATACTTTCTTTTGTCTGACATCTCCAATTCCTCTTATTTTCCAACCCCTAAAATGACCTTTCATACAGAGTCCACTTCACAATTCATTCAATTCGCAGTAAATAGTAAAAAGTACTGCCATGCATTTTTACTCCTTGAAAATCCTGTTTCACCCAGAAAAATGTCACATTACGGGGGTAAAATGCAATTATTTGGTTGTGAATTGTCTGAGAAGTTGTGTAAGTCTAAGTTTAAAAAAGGCAATGTGAGTTATATAACAACCACGATCTCTTTCGGTCGACTACACAGAATAAGCAGCAAAACAAAACAAGAATACATGGGTATCTCTTTCACACGCACACATATACTTCCTCTCATCCCCTATCCATTTCTCTGCATTATTTCACTCTGTTTAAAATTGCCACCCGCTTGCATCTTGCCAAGCCTGAATTGATTTTTTCGGCATTCAAAGCCTTTCACCCCTCTGAGTCTCTGTTGTGCCAGCACACAATGTAGTTTGCATATGACTAATCATCTGCCGTGTTTATATGTAATCTCATATCATTTCAGGCCACAGCCCCTGTTTTGTATCTTCCTCTCTCGTCTCCTAGCTGTATCGCTCTTGTGAAACTCAAACCAAATCTACCTTTGCAAAAAACACATGCAAATATCCCAGGCGTTCACTAAGAAAGACAGGGATTCTTGCAATCGTGTGTAAGAGTACCTAATGTTTCACATAAGTGCATGTGGACGGCGTTCTCAGTGGTTCACAACTGGTGGGTCGTGACCAAAACAAGCATCAGGTCTATTACTTAAAACAATGCTATGCAAATAATTAAATGCAAATGACCATAAGATTGTCCACATTTAGGATAGGAAAAATAAGTATGCTTTTAAAGGTAAGAAGGATCGCTCTTTTTATGTACTGTATTTTGAATATTTTGGCCCAGTGTTTGTTTGCTCATGCTGTTGTTTATCGGTTTACAAAACAGCTCGGGCTGGTTTACCATAAAAATTTTGCATCATGGTGAATTACACTCAATGTCTAATGTAAAATCTGAACCCTAAAGCAAAACCAATTGAGAACCGCTGCGGAATATAGAACAGCCCCTTTTACTGCAGTTTTATTGATGCAGAGCTATTAAGTATCAGACCTTTTAGTGGGCGAAGATGAGATGGATAACAAATCTTCTCTTCTCTTGTTTGACTGTTGTCTTTGGGGTTAAACATAATTGTTTTGAATCCTCCAGGGCAGTGACTTGTCAATTCGGAGATGCTGCTGTGCTCCCGTGATGCTCTCTCTATTCTCACTGCATTATTGGCAATATAAATCTAAAAAGAGGTGAAAAGGCATGATATTCTCAGCCCTGTCTACATAGTAATGCAGAAACTGTTCAACATCACACGGGTTATTAAGAACAAGGGCGACTATAGGGCAGGAAACAGGCTACTTTGAAGGCTTATCTAGCAGAATTTCAGTCTTACTAAGGCCATGTTCACACAACAATAGAATATGGTTGTCAGTCCTGTATTAGAGTCCTTAATACAACAGCATTCTATAACTGAACTCACACCCGTACATTTTCAGGACTCACAACCGTATTCTCGGAAAACAAGCTCTGTGTGAACGGAATCAGACTGTCTGTCAAGTGTGTGTATGTGAGAGAGCCACTCTACAGCTGCACAAACGCGTGTTTACCGTGTGTTTCAGGGTTTCGTGTGTGGTTTCGCTTTCGGTAACTTCCCAGCAAACAGGTTTATGTTGTGGCAACGTCTGTGGCAAGTTGCAGTCCTTCTACGACAACGTCTCTGTCTACGTGCTCGCAACATTGTAACAACGTAGAATTGTAAGACTGTAAGATGGTTGTAGCAACGTTGTTGTGCGACATTTAGCAACTGAGACACGTTCTGACATTTTTTTATGCTATATCCCCAAAAAAGGGCGAGCAATGCTACATTAGTAAAATTAGAAAAATAAGTTGTAGGTTGTGTTTGAATAATTAGTGGGTGCTTGCCAAAGGCAAAGCCCCAACTATTACTATTGCGGTTTTATTCTGCCAAAAGTTTGGCGCGCTACTCCTCCTGCAGCTTTTGTCACAGACCCACAAATAAGGCGTCAAATTGTGCGGATTATTAAGGAATGGTGTGCTATGACTTTTATAAGCGATCGGGGGTACGGTGTTTGTCACAGGAGCGAAAAAGCGGCCGAAAAATCCCATAGACTAAACATTACCACTAACTTTGACGAGTCACAGCTCAGAGCAAGGATTTCGCAGAAATGTCTGATTTGCCACATTTGAAGAAGCTGACAGGCTCTGTAAGAACATACCTCACAATGGGGTAAAAGTTGCACCCCTGGGGGGCAGGAGCTGCCCAAAGTTGCCCCATTGACTTACTATGGTGTATCATGGGCCGTCCTACACATTGCATAGGGATTTTGTATTGAACATAGCTCTGGATCACAGGGTCATAGAGACAAGGGGGCGGGCTCATTTTACTCAGATGACCAATCAGTCTCTCATGATCATTGTGAAGGTATCAAGCCACGCCCTAGCAACCATTTAGAGCACCTTAGCAACAAGTTCCATAGACTTCCATTGAAACAGATCAAAGGGACATCTCAGGATAGAAGTGTCATAGAAACACGAGGGTGGTCTCGTTTGACTCGGGGTAGCAAATAGCCAATCATGAATCACCTCAACACTTCCTAGCCCCTCCCTAGCAACTATTGTCGAGCACCTTAGCAACAGAAATACATAGAGGGTTATCTTCTATTCTGAATGTCACAGAGGCATGGGAGTTGGTTTATATCATTCATACTGACAAGCAGCCTTTGGAGGTTCATGATTGGCAGCTGCCAAGCCACTCCCTAGCAACCAAACAGAGTAACCTAGAAACCATTTTGCAAGACCTTAATCTCTGCATCAGAACATCGTAAAGAGATGGGGGTTGGCTCATTTGTTAAGGTTGGGAAACAGTCTGTAAATATCACCGTGGTAACTGTGTATTTAAACCCTAGCAACCGTTTAGAGCCACCTAGCAACCATATTGCAACATATAGAAGCCATTTTTCAGCTTCACAACATCGTACAGACATGGTCGTTGGCTCGTATACTATCATGTACAACACCCTAGCAACCGAGTGGCGAGTTTTGCCACTGCAAGCACCCACTAACATTTTCTTCAGGAAATGTACATTCTAGTTACGTATCTTATTTAGCTGAGGTAGCCTAAATAAAACGCAATACTCACGTATCCTTGATCGATGAAGAATAAGACAACACTATGAGTTAATGGAGATCTGATGGACAAACTTTCGGCTTGATTGGACTCTTGTCGTATCAAAGGTGATTAGACTTTTCAGTTTTATGGACATATTGGATATGACTTTGGTCACTGTCGGTATGGTTACTGGTGAGGGGCTTGACTCCAGTTTTACGTTCTCACAGACAGTATTCGAGATGGTACGGTAAGTTGCTATTTGAACAGGATGTTCGAGACTGTTGTTTCGAGACTCACATCTGTAAGGAAATGTGGTTGTCAATCCCCCCCAACAAAAACTGACTGTGTGAACAAGTCGTTATAGACAAAATTAAATTTACCCAATTTACTTTCTTAATAAATGTCCCTGATTTATTGTACACAATCATTGCATGTTATTCATACAAAGAACAACTTTTCATAATATTTAAACTCTGAAATGACTGTTGTAAATCACATTGCCCTGTGGGGAAAATATAAAAATACATAGGCTACTATAATTCAAAAGTTTGGGGTTGGATTTTTTATATATATATATATTTAGAAAGAACTCTCTTATACATATCAAGGCTGAATTTATTTGATAAAAAAGAGTAAAAACTGTAATATTGTTAATAATTATTAAAATTAAAATAACTGTTTTCTATTTTATTATATTTTATATATAACTAATTCCTGTGATAACAAAGCTGCATTTTTAGCAGCCATTACTCCACTCTTCAGTGTCACGTGACATCCTGTATTCTCAATATGCAAAATAGTGATTTGTGTTACTCAACAAAACAACATCCTGTGCAAAAGCTAATTCTTTAATGAAACCACTGACCCTTTTCTCCTTGTGTCCCTCTTCCAGATTTTTCATATGACGTATGACCTGGCGAGTGCTGTGGTAAGAATCTTTAATCTGATTGGCATGATGTTGTTGCTGTGTCACTGGGACGGATGCCTGCAATTCCTGGTGCCCCTCCTGCAAGACTTCCCTCCTGATTGCTGGGTGTCCTTAAACGGTATGGTTGTAAGTATTCAAAACTTTTCATTACTCTTTCAGAACTATTTTGTAATTTTATTTTTGACCAAATACTGGATCAGGTCAAAATGATCATTTGATCAGTGGATAAGACATGATTTAGGGAAAATGTTCTCTAAATGTTTAACTGCTCTTCATTAAGAAACTTGACAGTAAATACATGTTGCATTCACATGGTGTCAGAGTTACCGTAATTACGAGATGACGTGAGATGTTCACATGACGGGACTTGCTCGTTTCTGTGGCAACTCTCATGGATCCAAGGG
The DNA here is from genome assembly GCA_030578275.1 of Meda fulgida. NCBI lineage: Eukaryota > Metazoa > Chordata > Actinopteri > Cypriniformes > Leuciscidae > Meda > Meda fulgida. The sequence goes on along the minus strand of CM060636.1, from coordinate 6,609,772 downwards.
TGGCATTGTTGGTTATGACAGCAAAATACTTAATCGTGACATAAATTCACCTCCTGTGAAATACAGAAGAACAAAGAAAGCACGTGGTTATACTGGTAATATTAAAATGGCATACTATGGCCATTGGCAAACTAGTCTCTGTTGTCCATCTGCTGATTCTCTGATGCATACAAAACTGAAAAGCACTAATGATGAAATCATTTTTGAGGGACTTTGTAACAAACTAGATATTTCACAAACAGAACTATATACAGTATGTCCATATTAATAACTTTCTTCAGCAAGGATGCATTTAATATATCAAAAGCGACAGTAAAGAGATTTAGCCTATAATACAAAAGATTTCGGTTTCAAATAAATGCTGTTCTTTTGAACTTTCTATTCAATCAAAGAATCCTCCAACAATGTATCATGGTTTCCTCAAAATTATTAAGCAGCACAACTGTTTTTAACATTGATAATAAAAAGAAATGTTTCTTGAGCACCAAATCAGCATATTAGAATTATTTCTGAAGGATCATGTGACACTAAAAACAGAAAACAATTCAGCTTTGCTATCACAGGAATACTTTTTTTTTTTTACTGTATTTTTAAAAATCATTAAAACCATTAAGAAATCTTACTGATATCAAGTGCTTAGTTCATTTAGATAAACAAACATTCTGAACACAAAGTTTACACAAACTAGGGTGTATTGCTCAACATGTTGACAGACAGTCTCTTCCCGTCTAAAGGCCTCGATATACTTCAAGTGAAATCGAACTGGTGTGACATAATTTCGAACAAAATCAGGCCTAAACGAAATTAATTTTGTGTTTGAGTTCGAAACAGCTTGCCAAAGCTGGTAAACACCTTCGAACTACACTTCGAACGCCACTCACGTATTTCAAATCTCTTTTTACCCCAAAACGAAGAATGAAAATGAACTTTTCCGGGAGTATTTCAAATGCCTTAAGTGGGCGATTCTTGGCCAGAATAAGCTCAAGCTGTAATGTACAATGGCAAAACCTGACGACACAACAGTCAAATGGGAAAATTTAGCTTTTAACCTCAACTTGTTTGACCAAGTCATGAACGGACGTCTGAAACAACTAACACAACACGATAACATCAGTTAGTCAGAATAATATGTTCTAAATAAAACAGCCCTGAGCATATGAATATTTGGACTTGCATGTCCCATTGCTGTTAAAATCCAAGAGGCACTGGGCAGAACATTTTATACTTGACCTTTATCAAACGAGAGCTGTTCAACTAATCAGGACAGATGGCTCGCTGCAGTTTTTCACCACACATCATGTTGGTGCTAAACGGATGTTAAAATGCCAAGACTATATATTTTTTCTCCTCCCAGCTTTACGAATGAGTTCAACTCATATTCCAGGTCAAATAGCAGTGCTGGTAAAAGCATTAGGCTTTTTTTAGTAACTCAGATTTCTCTGATTCCCACTAACAAAGATTATGCATTCACTTTGAAAGTGTGCGCAGAAATCAGCAGACGGCATGTGCAAATCTCTTTGCATATTCTTCTGAGCCTGTTTGGTTGGCATCACATTAGATAGCAGGCTTGAGGGATGGTGGTGCTGGGGTGATATGGCTGTTTGTGGTTACGCAACCATATCCCCCCTCAAGTGCTACAGGGCTCAATCTAACGTTGAGGGGCTCTGTGTGATACTGTGGGGCCCTCGGCTCTGGAGGGCCTTACCGGGAATCATTGATATTTGTGTTTTGAAATGTTGCGACACCTCTGGCTATATTGAATGCGACATTCTGACAAATTAAAGTTTAGCCTCAGCCATGTCTGCTTTCTCTTAGAAACATTTGACGTCAAACACACTACTTGCCTCTTCAACCCAGACGAAATAGATGGAAAGTATGCATACGATAACACACACAAAAACAAGTCCTTTGTTATAGCACTTATGCTTTACAGTAAGTGACATAACTGTGCTTCAAATATGTACTTAAAAAAAATCTAAGCAGATTTCTGTACTCTGAGCTAAAGAAGAGGTCAAATGCTCAAGGCGTTTATACTGCAGTTGGATGTGATAGGAGGTTGAAATTCCCCCTTGTGGCTCTGATTTAAAATACTAGCCTCAGGTTCCTGTTTGCTTTTTTTCAAACAGAGAATAGGAATAAACTGCAGTACACACACACACACACATACACACACACACACATTTAATTCTTTTTCGCTTCAGCAAAAACTAGTAGAGGTTTTATCACTTATGCAACAAAATGAAAAGCAAATGATGCGCATTAGGTGTTTAAGTGATGCTTATCTCTGTTTTATCCTTCCATAGCCACAGAAACTGATGTGTAATTGTAATTTTAGCACAAAGCAACTGACTTCATAAACCAACTAAATGTCTAATATTTTATGGCAAGCTTTACAGACATTCGTTATCAACAAAACACAGAAGGACCTATACATCAGAATGACGTACAGAACCATTCAAGATTTTCAGGTCGGCATAATGCTCAACAATGGATTCATTTGATCAAAAATACAGTGAAAACAGTTGTACTGAAAAATATGATTACAATTTAAAATACATTAAAATACATCTATTTTAATACATTTTAAAATATAATTTATTCCTGTGATGGAGTCAGCAGCCATTAATTACTCCAGTCTTCAGTGGCACATTATTAATGTACTTATTAAACTTAACTGTAATTAAATACAGTTGTGCTCCTGAATTTTTGTGAAAACCATGACCATTTTTTTTCAGGATTCTTTGATGAATAGAAAGTTCAAAAGAACAGCATTTATTTTAAATAGATTTTTTTTGCATGTATTTACTCTTAGTTTTGATATATTGAATCCTTGCTGAATAAAAGTTAGTTTATTTACCGAAAAAAAGCAAGTTCTATAATCAAATTTACAATTAAAATATTCCAATTTCTGTGTCGCTAAATAGAGAATGACAGTGAAAGCTGTTTTCAAAATACAATCTTGCAAATACAATCATTCCGACATAACTTGAAGCCATAAATCGTCTCTTCTCCAAGGCCATTGCGACGTCAACAATCAAACATGCACATCCACCACGACTAATAATATTGTAAAACAGTCAATTTTACTAAGATTCATTCTCTTAAAATGAGCTTTTGTTATTGAGTCATCAATTTTGCAGGTGTTTTGATGCGACATTTCCTCAGCGATGGGGTTTCTAAACTGATAGAGATGCACCACCTCCTCCTTTCTGTAAATTATATCAAGACTGCATCATTATTTTCCATCTGTCTCATTCCCCTGGGCTTTGTTCAGATAAATGCCACAACCAGAAATTCATAACAGAAACAAATAGAAAATCAAAAGGCAAGGGAAGCGTTTTGTTTTACTTTCCTGTACCATAAGACTCATCAATTTTATGCAACTTCTTAGTCTAGGTGCATTTTCTTCTCTCTCTCTCTCTCTCTCTCTCTCTCTCTCTCTCTCTCTCTCTCTCTCTCTCTCTCTCTCTCTCTCTCTCTCTCTCTCTCTCTCTCTCTCTCTCTCTCTCTCTCTCTCTCTCTCTCTCTCTCTCTCTCTCTCTCTCTCTCTCTCTCTCTCTCTCTCTCTCTCTCTCTCTCTCTCTCTCTCTCTCTCTCTCTCTCTCTCTCTGAGTGACTTTGTGTGACTTTGAATCAATGACCTCCCTGTTTACCTCTGCACCACTTTCTCCTCCCCAAAAAAATCAATGCAGATGAAAAATGAGCAAAGATTCCCGGTGCTGTCTTTTCCCTGTGCACGGATGGGGGTCCCAGAGGGAGGCGGTGGCCCTGCTGCTCAGTAATTCAGGGTTTAGACGGGCGAAGAGAAGAAGAGGATATAATGCCCTGGCGGGGGAGTGCTAATTGGGACATTGAGTCTGAGTAGACAGGAGGCGACACTGACTGTGTTACCGGCCAGGCTGTCGGGTTAATTTAGCCATCAGAGAAGTTAGCGTTGCAGGACTGTCTGGGGATCTCGACATGCCTCCCTTAGCAGGATCCAAACTAAGTGACTGTAACTTTAAATCGCTGTAACTCACTTATTTGAAAAAAAATAGTACAAGATGGGTCACATTACAGACTTGTCGCATAATTTCAGGGTTGCCAACTCTCACGCTGCCCAAGTAAATCTCACGGCAAATGAAAAAAGCCAACGTACTGCACAGACCGTTTGGCGTATGACATCAAGAATCGCAAGAGCGATTCGAAAGCCCCCTAAGATGTTCAGGTAGCATTGTGAAACGTAGTATTTGTGCACACAAAGCAGATTTACGCTTCTAAGATAACTTATTAATTTGAGTTGTTAATTTTAAACTATAATAATATTAACAGCTCACACGTACGTTTACAGCATAAGTTGATAAGATTTAGCTACTGTTCCCATTTATTTATTCAAACGAATACGTTTCTTGCACTAAAATCAGCCATGAATCACTAGTGTCACCAAATAGAGGATTTAAAAGATTCATTTTCAGGACATATCCATCGTTACTGTGGATGTCTGTAATGTTTATTGTCATTTATTGCAGGAAAAATTAATGTCATGCATTATAGAACAATATTACATGAATTTGAAAATCTTTTATCTAGTTGAACAAGTATTAAATCATGTATTAGGCAAGCTTGATACAATACTAAAATAAAGCCTCAAAACAGCAAGCATGGTCCCTCTGAGAAGTTGTGCATCTTTCCATCGGTCACTGTCCACTCGATACTCTTGAGTTCTTGATATAGACCGATAGTAACAGCCTACAGGTGTGGACCACAAAGAGAAGAGTTACAGCCTTTAACCACCCGGCCAATTCACACGGGATTCATTTTACCTGTGGTTATTTCTTTAAAACATTCTATGGATGGTAAAAGACACTATGAAAGTTTACCTTTAGGAAAGTTAGAATGTGCAGACCATTAAAAAGTCAAAATATCAAAATAACAGTAACACTTTATTTGAAGGGGTGTGCATAAGACTGACATGACACTGTCATAAACATGACATAACACCTGTCATGAACATGAAGGAGTCTTTATGAATGTTTATGACTGTTGTCATTAAGTGTCATTCTTTGTTATGTTTGTACCGAATGACACTTAATGACAACAGTCATAAACATTCATAAAGACTCCTTCATGTTCATGACAGGTGTTATGTCATGTTTATGACAGTGTCATGTCAGTCTTATACACACCCCTTCAAATAAAGTGTTACCAAAATAACTGATGTAGCCATTTTAAATTAAAGTGAAATCAGTAAAATCAGTTAAAATCACAGGGAATTGTATCTAATTTTTAGAGGATATTTATGAATCCTTAAGCATTCATAGACATTATGAACAGTGAACAGTTTGAACAGTTTCCCGTTTACAAAAAGTGAAATAAATACATAAATCATACATTATATTTAATTTATATATTTATTTGAACATAGTCAAAATTGTATAATTAAAAAAAATATATAAAAAATGATTATGGTAATCACTTTAAACACTTAAATCTTTACCTTTAAATCTTCTGTATGTTGTTGACCTACTGTTAAAGGAATAGTTCACCTAAAAATTAAAATTGTCATCATTTACTCACCCTCAAGTTATTCAAATCCTGTATACATTTCTTTGTTTTGCTGAACACAAAAGAAGATATTTTGAAGAATGTTGGTAACCAAACAGATCTCGGGCCCCATTGACTACCATGGTAAGAAAAATAAATACTATGGTAGTCAATGGGGCCTGAGATCTGCTTGGTTACAAATTTTCTTCCAAAGATCCTTTGTCTTCAGTAAAACAAAGAAATGTATACAGGTTTGGAACAGTTTGAGAGTATGTCTAATAGTACAACAATTATTTTGTTCAAATGAGCAAAACAAATTGCTTTCTAAAATTTGCATTAAGTAATTGATGCCCATGATGAGGACATTCAAAGCTAATTTATTCAAAGTAACACTGTATATATCCTCCCATTGATTATAATGAATGATTATATAAACAAATTATAAACTTAGGGTTTATTTACTTGAGCTTTCATTATGTTCTTACAAAGGATGTGAAAGGGTGATTATGAACCGGTGGCAGCAGCCAAACCAGCAGAGATTTTGGGGGAAACACTGTCCATAAATCACGTTTCTAACACGAGCGCTCTGCGGAAACACACTGCAGAGAGGAGACATCAATAACTATAATTGTTTCCCACATAATAAATAATAAATTAGTTTTTAATCATATGATGTGTTGCAGGCAAAGTTCCTGTACATGTGACTTGATCATGAATTGTGCATTACTGTCCGCACTACTGCAGCCAAACATTAACGAGATGCTTCATTTGATCTTCTATACACATCCACAACCACAACATCTCTGTGGATGCCTATAATAAATTCAGGTAGTTCTATGGGGAAAGAGTTTCCTATTTCTCTGAGATGTTCTCAATGTGATCTACATCTCTCCCAGCAGACACTGTGTGCTGCCACCTGATTGGTTCACGCTTCAATAGCTGGATAACCGGACTTGTGTGGGTGAGAGAGAGAGAGAGAGAGAGAGAGAGAGAGAGGGGGGGGGGGGGGGGGTATATAAAACACATTTTCTTAAACACTCACCTCATGTAAAGATTGGTGTAGTAGTGACTAAAAGCCCGCTGGCCTCTCCAAGCGAATTTTAATTAGGTCTGGTTTTGTATTTTTAATCTTCCGTTTTATTGGCTGTGGCCGTATTTTTCTAATTTAAACCATTACTTCAAATGCCATTCTTAACTTTAAGGGCATTCTGTATGTTACCGTTGCCCAAAATCAGGACTATTGCCTCTGCTATAAATAACCTGATGCAAAACAACACACACACAATCACACACCCCAAAGGGCTTTCTGCGTGTATGTGGATTGGATGGTTTGTTTTGGTGTGAAAGGTGACGTAACAGGTTGGGTGTGAGTCATCAATCTAAGAGCTGGTATATGGGCAGGTTTATCTGTTTGAGTAATAGGCAACTGGTGCTTCACTGTAATCAGAAGACCTAATAACACCCGCTAAAAGCCCCTACAGACTTGAATAGAGTGCAACGGTCCAGTTCGGGAAATAAGTATCCCATTTTCTTCCCCCAAAGAGAAATAGATTTTTAGCAATAATGTATAAACCTTTCAAGACAGACATACCACAGCTCACAAAGAAGTCACTTTCAAATCAAGCAGATTTCTCTTTTGGTCAAAGCGACAAATCAATGTAACCAGCTTGAACCAGTTGCGAAATTAGAGTGGAGAAATATTTCACCCTCATTCGAATTTCCTGGTCGTGTCGTGTGGATTCCTATTGAAATGACTGGATTTCGGCCGCAAAGATACACTGAACAATGATAAATGTGATCACACCTTACCACAGTCACTTATTTTGGTCCTGAATGAATCTGTGTATTGAGTGAATCTGTTGAGCAAATGATTCAGTGACTCTTCAAAAAAACAACAACAATCACTTGTTGCTAACCTGCAGGAAGAAGTGTTTTGCAAATAATGCCCTGTTTCACATATAAGTATTTCCTTAGCAACACTTCAGCAAGTAGTTCATTTTTTCAAATGTTTTTTTTTTTCATGTCGACGAATTGTTGACGACAGGGCTGTTTCTAGCCATCTATTCAAGGAAGAGATGAAATGTGCAGTTTATTTAGCCTCTAAAACACACACGGAGCAATATTACGCTATCTGTCCATGTCGCAGTGTGATTTCTTGACTACCACAAATACTGCTCTAACAAAATAAGGATTTGTGCACTTTTTACTGTGCCTGTTTTTTTAATTGGCCTTTGAATTTAGCGTTATTGCGTGGTTAAAAAAAAGCATTGACCGAGCTCTGTGATCTAATGGTGTTGCTGAGCACTCCAAATGCAAACTTTACATGCAACAGTTAGACAGTAATTGACAGTTCCCTTTCGTGGTCACTCCGAGTTACGTCGGAATGCTTCCTGCTTATCTGTGCAGTGGTTTGCCAGTGAGTGCGTGTCTCCCCGGGCGCTTCAACACTCAGAGTGTTTCTCTCACAAAAGAGCTTGCACGCGGCACGTCTTTTTAAAGATGCCTCGCCCGTGCACTTCTGGTTGCGGCAGATTAGTGTCTGACTCTGATGGGTACGAGCGCTGTTTAGTATGTTTGGGCATGGATCATGCTAGAGCAGCGCTCGTGGATGACTCATGTTCTCTCTGCGGGAACATGACCATCGCATCACTTAGGTCGAGACTCAATGAACTCGCAAGAGTGAGAGTTCCCTCATCCACACCCCGATCTAGTGCTCCCTCGCGGGGTGCTACTTCGGTTGGTGGCCAGGCTGACCTGAGGGTTACGGTTTGGAACAAGGCGCCGACTATTTGTCCGGGACCCCAGCCCCCCTCCTCTGTGACGGTGCCCGCTAGCGAACCTCCAATTCCCGCGGGTCAACCTTCGGGTGGCCTGCGAGTTTCGGTTGAAGCTACAGAGGATGATGCTATGTCTGTAGCAGCATCACAAGGTGGGACTGAATCTTCTGGAAGTGAGGACTCAGCGCAGCTGCCACCTTCTGGTGTGCATACGGTTGTGCCTGAGTCTGATCCGGAGATGACGGCCATGCTTTCCGGGGCAGCCGCGAGCATCGGTCTAGAGTGGAGGCCTCCACCCTGTCCTGAGCGCTCACGGCTGGACGATTGGTTTTTGGGTAAGGCTGCCGACCCGCGTCCACGGCAAACCCCAATTCCTTTCTTTCCGGACGTGCATGATGAGATCTCGAAGTCCTGGAAGACCCCCCTGTCTTCTCGGGACCGCTCGCTGGTCTCATCCGCCTTTCCTCCCCTCGATGGGGCAGCTGCCCGTGGGTACACTGGGCTTCCCCCGGTTGAACGCTCTGTTGCGATGCAACTGTGTCCTCAGAGTGCTTCTTCTCGGGGCGAGCCTAAGCACCCATCCAAGGCCTGTAGATTTTCGTCTACTCTGGTGGCGAAGTCTTACAGAGCGGCGGGACAGGCAGCTGCTTCTTTGCATGCGATGGCCACTCTGCAGGTCTACCAGGCCCAGATGCTCAGAGACATGCACAAGGGTAGGACAGAGCCAGGGCTCTTTGATGAGCTGTGCGCCGCAACCGACCTTGCCCTCCGGGCGACGAAGGTAGCCGCGCGCTCCCTGGGCCTGGTGATGTCCACTTCGGTGGTCGAGGAGCGACACCTCTGGCTGAACCTAGCCGACATGCGGGATACCGAGCGGACTCGTCTGCTCGATGCACCCCTGTCCCAGGCCAGCCTCTTCGGCGGCGCAGTTGAGGATTTCGCCCAACAGTTCTCAACTGCACAGAAACAGACCGAGGCCATTAAACATATTCTGCCCCGCCGACCCGTTGCTGCCTCGACGTCGGCCGGGCAGACGCCTCAGCCTGTTTCCCGCCTAGGGCGCCCTCCTAAGGCTCCCGTCCCTCCCGCTCGGCCAAAGCAGCAGCCTTCACCCAGGCCCAGTCGCGGAGGAAGCCGTAGGAAGGCACCACAGCCCTCTCCAGCCCCGCCCCCCGCCAAGTTCCAGGCCAAGCGGCGCTCCTGAGACGGGCTGCTCAGGGATGATGATTTTTTCTCAGGAGATGGTAGCAGGACCACTCCTTCCCCCGGTGGAGGGCCTGGGAAGAATATTTTGTTCTCCACTCCCCGCTGCTCACCCACGGGTGGGCAGCACCCTAATGTGGTTAAAGAAAGAAACAATCCCCTCATCCCTGAGCTCACAGAGTTCTCGGACGACACAGAGCGCCGCCCCCAAGCCGTGCTCTCCTCGTCCCCCTCTGTCCCAGAGTCGGTTGACACGGCGTGCCGTCCACGGACCGCTTCGCCCTTGTCCCGCTCTGTCGCCAGACCCCTGGCAGAGCAGGCCCCCGCGGGACGACCTTCCTGGTCCTTCTCTGGCCCCCTCTGCCAGGGCGCGGTTGTTAACTGTGCCCCCACACCGGGCCGCTATGCCGTCCACGTCTGGGCCTGTTACTCCCCTTCGCTGCCCCTCCGGGGGGACGCCTGTGGTTCGCATGACCCCGCTGGTTCAGTTCCTGGGAGCCTGGCTAGAGCTTCCCCGTCTGTCCCGCTGGTTCGCCTGAACCATCGGGCTCGGCTATACGATTCAGTTCGCACGGTCTCCTCCCCGCTACAGGGGAGTCCGCTCCACATTGGTCGGTGGCAATGCCCCCATCATGAGAGCAGAGATTGCCACCCTGCTGGCGAAGGGTGCAATCGAGACTGTCCCTCCAGCCGAGATGAGGTCCGGCTTCTACAGCCCCTTACTTCATTGTCCCCAAGAAAACCGGTGGGTTACGACCGATCCTGGACTTGCGCGTGCTGAACCGCTCCCTTCACAGGATGCCGTTCAAGATGCTCACTGCCAAATGCATTTTCGAATGTGTTCGGCCCCAGGATTGGTTTGCAGCGATCGACCTGAAGGACGCCTACTTTCATGGAGTCAGAAGCATCTGAGGTCGCTTCGAGCCATTTACATTCCCGGAGCCCTGAACTGTGCAGCCGTCAAGCTCTCACGGCTTCAGCCCCTCCCTGGAGAATGGCGACTCCATCCCCAGTCGGTTCAGCTGATTTGGGACCAGTTCGGGGACACACAGATAGATCTGTTTGCCTCCCACGACTCGACCCATTGCGACCAGTATTATTCCCTGACCGAGGGCACGCTCGGCACGGATGCTCTGGCTCACAGCTGGCCGCGGGGCCGCAAGTATGCGTTTCCCCCAGTGACCCTTCTTGCGCAGGTCTTGCGCAAGGTCAAGGAGGACGAGGAGCAGGTCCTTCTGGTTGCGCCGTACTGGCCCACCCGGACTTGGTTCTCCGAACTGGTGCTCCTCGCAACAGCACCTCCTTGGCCAATTCCTCTGAGGAAGGACCTCCTTTCTCAGGGACGAGGCACCCTGTGGCACCCTCGTCCCGATTTGAGTACCCTACCACCAGCGGTGTTGGCTACCATCACTTCCGCTAGAGCGTCGTCTACGAGACATGCCTATGCGTTGAAGTGGAACCTCTTCGTCAACTGGTGCTCTTCTCGCCGAGAAGACCCCCGGAGGTGTTCGTTCAGTCTTGTGCTTTCCTTCCTTCAAGATGGGTTGGAGCGAAGGCTGTCTCCCTCCACCCTTAAAGTTTATGTTGCCGCTATTGCCGCTCACCATGACTTGGTGGAAGGTAAATCTTTAGGGAAGCACGACCTGATCATCAGCTTCTTGAGGGGAGCGAGGAGACTGAATCCTCCTCGCTCTCCTCTCGTTCCCTCTTGGGACCTCGCAGTGGTTCTAACTGCCCTGCAGAGTGCTCCCTTTGAGCCTCTGCAATCAGTGGAGCTTAAGTTCCTGTCAATGAAGACAGCGCTCCTGGTTGCATTGGCCTCTCTCAAGAGGGTCGGGGCCTGCAAGCATTCTCCGTTGACGAAGCGTGCCTGGAATTCGGGCCGGGTTACTCTCACGTGATCCTGAGACCCCGGCTTGGATATGTGCCCAAGGTTCCTACCACTCCCTTCCGGGACTGGTGAACCTGCAAGCGCTGCCCTTGGAGGAGGCAGACCCAGCCTTGGCACTGCTCTGTCCAGTACGCGCTCTCCGCGCCTATGTAGACAGGACGCAGTGTTTCAGGACCTCAGACCAGCTCTTTGTCTGTTATGGTGGGAAGCTGAAGGGAAAGGCTCTCTCCAAGCAGAGGTTGTCTCACTGGATAGTGGACACCATTGCTTTGGCATACCAGCAGCAAGGTCGTCCGTGCCCCCTTGGTGTGACTACCCACTCCACCCGGAGTGTGGCATCCTCTTGGGCTCTAGCGCATGGCGCCTCGCTAACAGACATCTGCAGAGCTGCAGGCTGGGCGACACCTAACACATTTGCCAGATTCTACAATCTCCGAGTGGAGCCTGTGTCCTCTCATGTACTCGCTTCAACTAGCTAGTACTGGACCCGCTCAGGTGTCTTCGCTTGCTCGCCATTCCACTCCACGGACTGGATACGTGCGATATTCTCCTCAGGTGAGCTTCTCCGCAAGCCCTGAGTTCCTCCAGCACCCCTGATGCTAGCGCCAGTATCTATTGCCTGGGCGTCGGCTAGGTGCCTCCAGTGTGCATGGTCCCTCCCCGGAGCTACCCCCACACGTGTATTTCGACTGTAAGCCTCTCTGAGCATGTGTCTTTCCCTTGGCAAGCCACCTTGCCACCCCTGAGGTTGAAATATTCCACCTGCTGCTGGACACCTCAGTATTCTCCATATGTTTCCTTCGGGTCATATGTGTATTTCCAAATGGGCCTCAAATCTAGGCCCTAGCCCGGCCCTGGCCCGAGACGCTCAGGCCATCAGAATTATTAGCCCGAGTCCGACCCGGGCCCGAAATTTAAAAAAAAAAAAAAATTACACAGCCTGCCCAATGTAGCAGCCATTAAAATAGATCTGTTTTGTTTTTAATGGCAAAGTAGTTAGGTTTCTTGTCATTTCTTTATTAAGTTAAAATGTTTTTATTTTTTTATTTTTCATGACGACCAAGCAGCCGACAGCGAGTTAAACATTTTTGATCCATTTAGCCTCTCAAATCAACACTTTACTTGGCTACAATAAAATCCATAGATTTAAAACAACTTAAGCATATCACACAGACAGTTAGTTTAAACGTTTATTATAATTTTTGAAAAGCTGAGGCAAACTGCTCTGCTGCTCAGTCGGAACAGCGCTCGCAAACTAAATGAACTAAATGCAAACAAATCAAATAAATTACTTTGAATTAAATTAAAAACAAACATGCAGGTTATCTTACCTTAAAAATCAAGTCTTCACTACAGAACATGGCCATTCTTATTTCCAATAGTTTCCAACAGACTAATGAAAATAACGTCCAATCAAACGAAAAACAACAAGACAGCCTCCTAAAATGGCTGAGAACAGTCTCTTACAGAGCATCGTGAAGAAAAAGCACAGCATCCACAGTGGACGGTTTTAATCCAGTCATACTTTTTCCAGCTGTGCTGGTTGATGAACTCTTGTATTCCGATTAATCTTGGAGCCTGTGGAGAAAATAATTGGAAAAACAAAGACTGCTATAAAAAGTGAACAGTCACTATTGCTTTCAGCCACACAGAAACAGATTCAGAAAAACACTCATATATACTGTATATCTACACATTGATATATTTTGTTCTGTATGCACAAGCACACAGAAGGAAACTCATCTGACCCATCTAAAGAGAACAAGACTCTATAATATGCATTAAATCCAGTAATGTCATGCAGCCCACAACTTCCTTAAGCCCTTTATCTTCTGCATATGGCTCTTGATCTTCTATAATGCTGAATTAAGAATAATATCATTACTGTGCTCTCTAAATTGCCCCTGTTTTCTGGAAACGCTTTGAAACTTCTGGCCAATTAAAGCGATAAGGCGGAGAGAAGCAGAAATATGGATGTGTGTGGCCTTTTTGTAAGTGTGTGTGTGTTTTAGGAAAAGACTGAGCCTCATTTGAATTTTTATTGCACAGTAGCTCATCAGAGGAGAAAAGCCCAGTAGAACAAAGGTGATTTCCAGCTTATTTATAATAAGAAGCGCTACTACCTGACTCATTATCTTCCTGCTTAAACTTCTCACCCACAACAATGCATGGCATAATACACTGTAAGATTCAACGGTATCATCTTGTATTCTCAGGCACGTTTTTGTCCTAAATGCATGTAAAAGGCTCCATGTCCATTTAGAAAAAAAGAGGTGACTTTGCTGGTAGGCTTGAATAGAGGGCGCTGTTTTTCTTCTTGCCTTTTAATGGTTCTAGTTGAGATAAAAGCATAGCTATGTTCGGAATAGCATACTACTTGCTATTTCTACAGTATGTCCACTGTGCACAGTTATGCAAATTGTGTATAATCAATATCTTGAAATGCTACAACTTGAGCACACTCCATAAAATACCATATCCCACAATGCAATGCAGTAATATCAGCTGTTGTATAAAATATGCGCTGAGTCCAAATATGACTACTTCCATACGATACAATACGTTCGAATTTAATAGTAGTCATAAAGCAGTAGGCAAAAAGTACCCTGGTGACCTATTACTTCTGGGCGAGATTTTTAAAGTGCACATTTGATGGACACTACAATCCCATGAGGCCACAGGAGAGGATTTATGAATGGTAGAAGTTATGTAACGTCACATGGTAATGAACACATTGCAAATGTAAATGTAGAACATAGTTTTTAACGGTTGCAAAGTAAGTTTCAAACCAAATGTAGTACATGGTATCCGATTTTGGACTCAACATTCCTTTTTGACTCATTATTTGATCTGATGTTTTTTTACACAAAAATTGGAATTGTAAAATATCTGCTATAATTTCCAATGTTTGCTGGAAATGAAATATGCAACTTAATCATGTGACAACACTACTGTTCAGTAGTACGTTGCATACTACTTTGTTTCTAATAGTATATGCATTCTGTGGGCAATATGCTAGTATTCCATTCCGAACAAAGGCTGCAATTCCCAAGGCAATTTTAATGAGACTACCATAACAAGGAGTCATTTTGCGAGAGATTATGAGAGTAGATACCTTTCCAAAAAGCCAAATTAGAAGGAGTAGGTCATCACTAATCCTCTCAGGTTTATAAAAAGTAAATAGTCCTGAATTAACGGAAAAACTTAGCTTTGTCTTCTGGCACATACTCAAGGCATAAAGGCAGACCAGAATTTGACAAGCCAGATGTTTGGAAACATATTTTTCCTTTTTCTTAAGCATAATTACGTTTAAACTGTTTTGAGAGTTTATCAACTCCCTGACTGGATTATAGCAACAGAAAATGTGATTTGGTCGGTAAACAATAGAATCATTTTGGCTTGGACTTTCTGGGTAGGATATACAATTTTATTGGTTTATGTTAAGCTCCATCAACAGTAGATTACAGCAATTAACAGTTACTCGTACATAGACTTGGAAAAAACAGCAAAAAATGCTTTGACTGAAATATACAGCATTTCAAAACATAAATCTTTTTCTCTATACATTTACATTTTCACTGTAAGTTCATGATTGTCAACTGAGAAAGAGTTAAAACTATTTTCTGTGGTAACTGACCGCCTGATGCTGTTGATCAAGCTTAACTTTATTTAATGGACAATAGTCTTTAACTTTGATTTCGTTCAGTTTTGTTGCATCTCCTGAGATGTGCCACATCAATAGTTGACGCTTTTATTGAACAAAGTCTCCTTGTTATAGTAATTAATTACCAGATGTAATAGATAATACAGGGATTTGTTTGGGAGCCTGTAAAAGATTGCTTTCAATTCTCAAGGGGCCTGTTGAGACGAATGCTTGGCCTTTCGTTTTATCTCACATGTCACTTTAGATAGCTCAGCTGACATCCATCAGGAGAAACACTGAGGGAAGAGAAGAGAATAGGTGAGAGAAGAAGAAAAACAGATAGAAAGACGGGTAGAGGGAGATAGATAGATAGAAGCAGAAGCAGAAACCAGAAGATAAAAAGAGAGCGAGAGCTGCTAGCTGACAACGAGCCCAGGAAACAATTCGTTGCTGAAAGGACACACAAGCCTCACAGTTTTCACAAATTAGAGATTGTTGTCTTGTACAAAACAAAAATCACTTTCCCTATTGTAAAAGAAAATACATAAATAAATACATGCATAGTCAGATCAAATAAAGGTATTTAAAAAAATCATTTTAATTGGAAACGCAGACGTGCAGTGCTACAGTATGACAGGAGATTTAAAATTTGCTAAATGTATTTTCAGCAAAGTACCACACTTTATAATAAAATACAATTATTTTTTGTTGTTTTATTTAAATCATCATCATTACATTTTGCCTGCAGATTTCTAGCACTACTAATACCATAATAAGCTCTATTCAATGACTTTTCAATATGCAAATGAAATTTCAAAACAGAAAAGGAAATGGGTAACACTTTACAATAAGGTTCCATTTGTTAACATTAGTTATCACACTGCACTTGATACCAATATTAATATGACATGGCAAACTAACAATGAACAATACTTATAAACCATTTATTAATCTTTGTTAATGTTAATTTTAGCATTTACTAATGTATCATTAAAATCAAGAGTTGTATCTGTTAATATTATGGACCTGAGCTGACATGAACTAACAATGAACAGAAATACTGCAACAAATGCAGTATTTCAAATGCAGTGTAAATGCAACAAAATAAAAACACCAAACCAACTGCAAATGTTTAATTGAAAGTGTAATCTGATAAATGTAATTAACAGATCATCCAATACCATTCAATATGAAGTGTCTACAATATGAGTTACTTTATTAAATTGTAGGGCTTGTTTTGTGGAGATACTGGTTATTTAGAGCAATACGATACTATTATACAAATGTGTCATTAAAAATGTTAACAACTGTATAAAAAAAAAACATATAGACACTGGTTCGCGGGTTTACCTATATCAGCACCCCTTAGCGGTGAACCACTGAAATTTTGAAACGATCCGAACCATTATGATGTAACAAAGCCTTGTTTCAGTTTGATACATCCGTGTTTTGAATACGCCCATCACTAGTTCCGTCACTGGTCTACACTTTCCTTGTTTAAACAAACATTTGGAAGATTGAGAAAATGACAATGCATGTTCAGATGCTAACGCCTCCTCAGGTGGAGGTGCTTTATTTGAGCCTCTTATTACCCTTTTCTGACACTATCGGTCTGGTAACGTAGCGTGTGATTAGCTGGAATGGCTGAATTGGATTGAATTTCAATTACTGCATGTCTGGTCACGTCTGAGAGAGTCACAGCTGGGTGAGGGGAACGGCCCGCTCGTTCAGTATCACAGGAGGGCAACGGCTCTGATATACTGGAGAAAGAACTTCAGATGTTTGGGACAGCAGCTTGACGGCTATTGGTGTACAGATTAATGGGTTTTCCACACAAAGACATGGACAAATTTGTGAAAGGAGAATGTGTAAATGAGTCAACAGTGCTGGAGCCACTAGCTAAACATAGCAGCACTATTATTGTAGCTAAATTTTTCAGTAGCGTCAATAAATAATGTAGCTTTTCCATTAATGGGGTATTTTGTTTCAAATGAATGTGTAACATGACAAAACACTGTACTGGACATGCAGCTATATATATATATATATAGCTAATCAGGAAAAGTTGTTTATATCCCCGTGTAACATTTTTACACCACTAAACCATGGTAAAATCACAGTAACATACTGCTTCTCGTAGCTTATTTCTATTTAATATTTCTAATTAATATGGCTAAGTTTATAGCTAAGTCTAATTAATACAGCTAAGCGTATTGTAAATAGCTAATACAGTTAGCTACTTTGTTAGTAAATTGAAAACCATGTGCATGTACATACGTTTTATTGGTGTACGTTGGATTATTCCAACGCATTCTCACCCCAAGGCGTCATTTAATTGAGACTTTTGACCATGCGTCAACTAACTGAAGCTAAAGGGTGCCTTTAGCGTCAGTTAGATGACGCTTCCGTTATAGGTAGGTTTAGGTATGGGGTAGGGTAGGCGCGTCTCATGTTGACGCTAAAGGGTGCCATGTGCGTCGGATGTAGATGCATGGTCAAAAGCGTCAGTTACATGACGCCCGAGGATGAGCGTCATCTAACTGACGCTAAAGGCACCCTTTAGCGTCAGTTAGTTGACGCATGGTCAAAAGTCTCAATTAAATGACGCCTTGGGATGAGAACGGGCTGATTATTCACATGTGCACACATGAGTGTCTTGTGTGACTATTATGAGGATTAGTTGAGCAAAATGATCTGAGCGAGACACACAAACACCTGATGCGTAGTTCCTTTCGCTCGCTGTTTACCTCTGAGATAGGCTACTTTACGTAGTGCTGTCTATGACACCTTCTGTAACACGCTCACTACAACATACACAAAGATTATCAGCCAATCAACACATTTCCCAAGTGGGCTCTTCTAATCATCAGCAGACCACTTAAGGATCCACAGCTATCAAATACGCCGGTATAGAGTGTTAGTTAAAACAGTGTCTGAGCGTGGAGGTTGAGAGGTTGTAGGCGTTTATGGAGCGAGTCTGATTGGGATGGATCCCTTCTCTTGAGTGCCTGGTCATCAGAAACTACACCGGGAAGCTCCTTTGGGTTTTACACACAATCACAAGAAAAAAAAATAGAGAAAACATACATTTACAAACCAGATTTGTGTAATCATTTAATTATTTTCAGATGTTAGAAAACATGACTTACTATTTACAAAAATCTGGTAATATTAATTGAAATATATTTTAGAATTGAAAGCCTTATACACCCTTATATGCTTATTTATTTATTTTAATTACTAATTTTTGTAAAGACTCTGGCAGATAATAATAATAAATAAATAAAAATCCGATAGACTTAAGAGGGACCTATGCCATATCTAAGGATTGGACAAAAATAAAACTCCCCTATCAACCACCTGGATTGCCCCATCAACCACTCAGAACATCCTAGGAACCACATAGCAACACCCTAGCAATGCTGTAGCATCCACCAACCAGAACACCCTATCAATCACCTAGCAAACACTCAGAACATCCTAGCAACCACATAGCAACACCCTAGCAAAACTACCCAGAAACCCCTATCAACCACCTAGCACTGGCCTATCAACCACCCAGTACATCCTAGGAACCACATAGCAACACCCTTGCAAAATTACCCAGAAACCCCTATCAACCACCTAGCAAAACATTAACAATGCCCTAGCAACAACTCCGAACACTCTAACAAGCACATAGCAACACCCTAGCAATGCTGTAGCAACCACCACCCAGAACACCCTATAAACCACCTAGCAACCAATCAGAACATCATAGCAACACCCTAGCAAACTACCCAGAGATCCCAAGCAACCATCTAACGACATATAAGCAACGCCCTAGCAAACTTTCAGAACACCCTAGCAACTATATAGCAACACCCTAGCATTATTGTAGCAACCACCACCCAGAACACCCTATCAACCACCTAGCAACCATTTGGAACATCATAGCAACGACATGCTTGCAACCCGACCTAGCAATGCCCTAGCAACCACCTAGAAAACCCTAGCAATGCTGTAGCAACCACCCAGACCACTATAGCAACCCCATAGACAACACACCAGAAAACACAATAGTAACAAACAAGCCCTGGCAACCACTGACTTTTTTTTTTCCAGCAAATGTATTATGATGTAAATTGACAATAAGTTCCTCATGTGTTTCATACAGTGCAAAATGCTATAGGGAATATCTAATATGATGTCATTTTCCCCCGCAATCGTATCGTGAGAAATTATGTCATAATTTTTCCATCAATCTTCAAAAGAAATAAGCAATCATCATGGTTAATAGGTGACTCAGTACTGGAGCTGATACACCCATAGACAGAGAAGGCACATCAGGAGTATTTTATTCAAGTTCTCCTGACACATGCAGGCGTACACACTCAGCAGAGCTAGCGTGTGTGATGCGCAGAGAGCCCTGTGGGTTGGTAGGCAGCGGTGCGCAGGTTTAAGAGCGGTTCAACAAGCTTTTGTCGGCTTCCTCAGCACTTTTTCCTCTTCAAAAAGAGCAGGAAGAGATTTGAGCAGTCAGCAATTCCATTCCAGACTCCATCCATGAACACAGAACTGTCACATCCCTCTGAGTTTTCACATAAGCACAAGGAGCTGAGGCCATCGGGAAATAATATGTGAATTGTTTTAGTCAGTGTTCTCAGCAAACACACCAACTAATGTCTGCGAGTAATGCTGACAGCGACCTGTGACAGAGCAAACTGAAAATAGCTTCTGGACATAAAATGAGTCAGAGAAGCAAATTCATCAGACGTAAACAGAGCATTGTTAAATTTGGTATGACCTCCCTGCCAACAATACCCAATGCTGATTCAACAAGGAATTTACAAAACAAAACAAAAAAAAAAAAAAATATATATATATATATATATATATATATATATATTAAATAAGAAATAGATGATTATTTATATATATATATAGATATAGATATAGATATATAATCATCTATTTCTAATTTAATTAAAAAACATTTTTTGTGTAAAATCCATGTATATATTTTTAGAGACATTATATATATTTTAACATACATTCATAAAATGCTAGTTTACAGTTACAGTTTATATTATATTATATCAAATAAGATGACAAAAAGACAACAAAAAAACTTGCTAAGCTTGTTAAGTTTTTCTCTTTAACATCTTGTTTTCATGAGCTGATGTGTTGATTCTGAGCAGGGTCAGGCACTCTGCAGTACATCTGCAGTACAGTTTGTCTCTTTCTATCCGCACACTTCTCCATTAAAATCAGCTGCGCTAATAGCCTGTGAGAGGACTGAAAGTGTCCTTCCTCTTTTCTCTCGTCCGGCATCAGGGATCCACACAGCCGTACATCAACTGACGGCAGCTAATGGAAGTAATCCGAGTTGATTAGCAGACACCAAAGCCATCACTTGTTTTCACACCCCATTGCAAATGACACAGAGACAAAAAAAACAAAAAAAAGATGGTGTTATAGCAGGGGTATTTTGTCAAAGGGTGATAAAACAGAGACCAAAACCAATATTAGCAAAATGGCAATTTATATTATAAAAAAATAAAAAAATATGATATATATATATATATATAATAACACACATAAATGTGTGTGTGTGTGTTATTATTATTATTATTTATTTTAGGCTACTAGGCTATATATGGATGGATGGATTACTACATATAACAAAGAACAGTGAATACAAAGAGAGAGAAAGAGGAAGGAGAGATGCATGGAGAGAGATAGATTGCCATGCATGAAGGTTAAGTTGGCAGGACACTATGGAGATTCACTGATACTAGCACTGGGTTTTTTTTTTTTTTTTTTTTTTTTTGCCTGCAAGCCTGCATGTGTTAAATTTACTCCACCTGCCTCTCTATCACTGACTGTCTTTCTTTGTGTGTCATCTTCTCATGTCTGTCTCTTTCGCTCTCTTAGAACGACTCCTGGGGAAAGCAGTACTCTTACGCACTATTTAAGGCCATGAGTCACATGTTGTGTATCGGGTACGGAGCCAGGGCGCCTGTCAGCATGTCAGACCTTTGGATCACCATGCTCAGTATGATTGTGGGCGCTACCTGTTACGCCATGTTTGTGGGCCACGCCACAGCCCTCATCCAGTCTCTGGACTCGTCCCGACGACAGTACCAAGAGAAGGTAAGCGCAACGTCTTCGGTTTCATTCACCTAGCTGCTTTGTTTGCAGGTATTCACGCGTTATTTTGATATTGGACGGGCATGTGATCTTACAACACCATGATAGCGTAGTAATCTGTCTCATCATCATGTATCACATTATGAGCTCATCAATCATTCAAGAATGACTTCAATATTGATCTGACGTCAAAGAAATTCTATCTCTGCTACATAGAAGGCTGCATGTGTCAGACAAGTACAGGTTCAGGGCTGGATTCTACTGGTCTAGAATTATATGTGTTTGGATAAGCAAACATTTGTCATTTTGTATCACTGCAACTGTATATATTACAAAACGATGATGATGATGATACTATTTATTATTATTATTATATTTGTAATAATATTATTTAAATAATCCCAAATTGATTATTATTAATCACTGATTCATATGATATATTATTAAAACACATTGACTATGATTTATTATGATTATTTAAAAAATAAAGGTAATTCATTCTTCCATTAATAATAATAATAATAAAAATAATATTTTTGAACAAACAAGAAAGTTAAATATTATTAATACATATTCTTGAATATTCAAAAATATGATGGTTATGATTAAGTATTA
Source organism: Meda fulgida (assembly GCA_030578275.1). Classification (NCBI taxonomy): domain Eukaryota; kingdom Metazoa; phylum Chordata; class Actinopteri; order Cypriniformes; family Leuciscidae; genus Meda; species Meda fulgida. The sequence goes on along the minus strand of CM060636.1, from coordinate 6,587,988 downwards.
TTAGGATTATGTTATTAATATTAAGCTTAAGAATAATGTATTTTCTCAATTTATAAAATATTCTCAATAATAATAATAATAATTAAATATTATTAATTAGTAATTGATACTTGTGATTATTCTTAAATATTATGATTATGATTAAGTGACGTTATTATTAAGTTGAAGAATTTATTATGTTTAAAAATGATATAATATTAATTATTATTATTCTCACAAATAAAGTCTGGCATAATTGTAATTGACTCAGATCAGTAAAAATGTATATTATAAAATTATATATATATTATTTTTATTATTATTACGTTACTCAGTTTGCAAACAAATACCTCTTAAAAACATGTTCTTTCCACACGTCCTTCTCTTTATTTTCTCACAACACCATGTTTCTTCGTCAGTCTCACATGTAAACAGCGTATACCTGTAGCGGTACCGGCACGGACATCTACCGTGGTGTGTAATTCTCACCTGCTCAGGTTTGTGGACGGGTGCGATCGCTGCTTGACACTGTTCTGCTGTTCTCTGACCTCAGTTGTACTGTGATACTTAAGGATTGTCAGATTATCCCTCATTCTAGCGTTCTGTCTTTGAGTGCTTTTTGTACCGGTAGTGAATCATAATATTCCAATGCTTTCAAAGAGGATTTATCCCAAGTGAAAGACAAAAACACTCTCTCTGGGCCAAAGCATGTGCAAGAGGAGCTCGAGCTGCTTTGTCCCATGAGAGGAGGGCTTTTCTCATCTGGGACCTCAACGAGCCAGGTTAACGTCACAACGCCATGCCAACAAGAGCCATCAGCTTCCCCATTTAATACCATTACAGAGAATGAATGGAAAGACGATATGGGAATGGAGAGAATGAGATGGTGCTCCAGGGAGTTGGCACAGACTAAATGAAAAATAATTATGTTGAATAGACAACACTGTCAGAGAAAGATTGTACCTTTAGGGGTGTAACAGCTTGTTTCTAGGCAGTTAATTCCCTAAAAAATAATAATAATAATAATTTTTGTAGACTTATCTATTAGTACCTTTTGAGGTTACTGACCCACTGAGTAGGTTTCTCAGATGTTTTATGAGAAAAAGATCCCAGTAACTTCACTTCAATTCCCAGTAATTCTTCCAAAACCAAGATGTGAGCTATATTCTATCCACGGTCAAAAGATTGGGGTCTGTTACTGTTTTTTTTTTTGTTTTGTTTTTTTTGTGGAATGAAAGCAATACTTTCATTTAGCAAAGATGTATTTAATTGATCAAAAGTGACAACATTTTTGTATAAATCTTAAGAAGCAACTGTTTTCAACATTGCTAATAATAAGAAATGTTTATTGAGCAGCAAATCATCATATTAGAATGATTTCTGAAGGATCATGTGACACTGAAGACTGGAGTAATGATGCTGAAAATTCAGCCTTGCATCACAGGAATAATTTACATTTTAAAATATATTAAAATAGAAAATGGTAATTTTAAATTGTAATAATATTTCACAATATTGGTCTTTTTTTCTGTATTTTTGACCAAATAAATGCATTCTTGGTGAGCAGAAGAGACTACTTTCAGGAACATTAAATAAAGACCCCAAACTTTGGAATGGTAGCGTAGCTCCTAACTCTTACTGTATATCAAAAAAATCCTCATTTGTGTCTATTTCTTCTAAATAATTTAACACCTGAGACAAAGTTGATACTTAAAAGAGACACAACTGAAACTCACTTAAGTCACCTCAGCTAATTTATATGCAGGCACAATGTCTGTTTGTCTTCAACATTTTTTTTATGCATTTAAGCATTTGGATCAAAAGTTTAAATTTCTTTATTATGTGTACTATAAGCTGCCTTAGGAAATAAACTGTGTGCTAAATGTCGTCAATATACATTCCAACATAGGATCCAACTACTATCCAGAGACGATCACAGGCTCAATTTCAATTTGTGGCCGCTGTTTAAAATATCATCTAGGAGTTTTCTTGCATTTATAAAGTTGCATTTTCTCATCACAGCCAGCCCTTACATCTTAATGATTGACAAAGCCACTTAGCTGAAACCTTGTAGTGGAACAAAGTGTGGGATTTCCAAGCTAATGAGATTCCTTTACTCTGGAAAACAGGGTGCTGCACACATCCATGGGCCATGCATACCATCAATTTCCCTGTCATGGATGCTGTGCACGGGCTTATCTGAGTTGCACACGGAGCTGGTGTCACCTTCACTGCGACAATGACACAGCGGTCTGAAACAGACAATGGGTTTCTATGAATTTACATCTCTGCCTGTCCCAGCACGGACTCTTATCTTCAATTTAAATATGATTTTTTGACCTTGCCGTGGCCGTGTAGCATTTGACACAAAGAGCAGTGTTACACACTTCACTTAGAATCGCAATGTCACCGCTGTGGTTTCATCCCGCCATAATGCCAATTAAAATCTGGCTCCATTGCAAATGGATATTAGATACAGCTCCCCTGCCCAGAGATCTGCAAAATACATTCATATCGAACTGGCTTCTCAGTGGTCACTATATATAAACAGCAGAAGTCAAATGACAAAGCCTAGCTTAAAAACTAGCTTAACAGCGAAAGCACCGCACGCTAATTAAAGTAGCATTACTACACACATTAAAAACATAAAATGCGTATATATATATATATGAAAAAAATCAAAATACTACCATGACTTATCCCTACACCAAGACAATACTAACAAGCATAAATCAACCTGGATAACTATGTTAAACTTTCCAAACCTAGTGAACTGCCTTGCTGTACACTGTCTATAGTACCGGGTCATTCCGGTACCCGCTGATAGCCGGCTGCTTTCAAACATTTTCCCTGAAAGTTCGAGTTATAATAGTTTGCAAGAACACGATTATAAACCGCTTTCACTCAGTGAGCTTGCGCTGCGGCTGAACTGAAGTGATATCAGCTTTATTAGCTACGTTTCTATCCAAAGTTGCGAATTTACCTTATGCATAAAATTGGAATATCGCATAAAAGATTTGCGAATCAAGCACCGTTTCCATTCAGTCAGTCGAAGAGAACAAAATCTGAATCACAATCTGAATATTTTCACTGAGGTTTTAGCAATGCATTCTGGGATTACAATTTCCAGAAAGGTATGCAATGATGCCTTACAGTTTGGCCCAAATAATATAAAAATAATTGAATGAATACATTAAAAATAACAATAATAAATACAAATAAACAAAGTTATTATTTCAAATAAATAAATAGGGGCATATGCTGTAATCAGTGGTTTTATAACAGATCTGATGAAGAATATCCGCTGTTCCATTTGCAAAGACAAGCATAAGAACGCAGAATAATGGAAGATAACCACGCACCCACAGCCTTATCTCTCATCAGTGCACTCATCTGTGGCTTTGCAGTAGCAGATCTCCTATGATCAGCAGATCAAACCAGCACATGGATGAGAACAGACCCGGAGAGGAACCACGGCACGTGGCTGTGTGCTGAGCAGGGCTGCATATGCGTGGAAGAGTTCTTTCAAAGTGCAAGATCAAAGACGATCAGCAGGAGAGCATTTCGAGGAGAAGTTTCTTTCATGTGAGGTCAATGTTCCCCTGACGTTATTTTTGAGGCCAGTTTAGGAATAAACCCAGCCATTATTTCCTGCCATTTACATAGCATTCCACAGCAGGAGAGCGAGGCATGGATATTCTATCAAAAACGGCATAGAATCCTTTGTCAGATCAGCAGGCTTGTTGTGTAGTGCTTCACACATACAGGCTGTTGTGTGATTGAATGTAAAGGTTAAACAGGTGGGTTGTTTGTTGGATGCTGCAAGACATCTAAAGCCAGGTGCACACCTGTTTTGCTGTCCTTCCTTGTGATAGTTGCTTGTCAGATTCTACAATTTGTCCCAGTAAGATATTGAAAGTCAGACAGAATGTAACCTCAACGGCCTTTTATGTCAGTTTGTGTGATATATATATATATATATATCGTAAGGCTTGGGTCATGACTGACAGCATTGACTATAGGCGATAATTCACAGCACTGATGTTGGCAGTGTTTTGTTTAGCGGTAAAGGAAATTTATTTACAGCAGGCTCAAGGTCATTTTGATTGTACGATCATGACATGAAGGGAATGCTAAATAATTACATTGTTATTCCACATTAATATTTTTATAAGTAAACCTGAACATGCACGATTAAGATGTAATATGATAGGAAACATACATATGTTATTATTGCCTATATATTTATTAATACATATTAAAACGTTGATTCAAGTAACAAATTTTATAAACGTTGTCGACTGCAATTACTGTTTGGCAAAATTGAGGCCAAAATCAAAGAGTTTGTGGGCATGCATACATATGATCTATTTTGTATGTTTGTTTCTTCAACAAAATCCAAAATATAGATTCTAATTTTCAAAGGGATAGACTAATAAAAGGCATTGTGACCTCAAATCATCTTGCCTTTTCTCATTTTCCCTTCATGCAAATTAGGATATCTGTATTATCATCCCCATCGCATGAGCGCGCCGCAGTCTATCCTCCTGAGCAGGTACCTTTGCAATTTGGTGGATCAAAGCACCTTTCGATTTTTTTTTCTTCTTGCTGGAGAGAGAGTGAAGGGCAGTCTCAAGCACCTGAGACGCAGGAGAGATGCAGACAGGCTGGGCGGATTGTTTCTGACATCTAATATAACCCTGCCAGAGCCCAGCACACATTTAATGTGATGACCGCTTCTGCAAGAAGAAATGGGGGGGAAAAAAGAGAGAAAGTGGGGATAAACCTAATCTTGACAAAGCATTTCTGTTCCCACGCTGATAATAAACTCGAACGTGAATTAGCCTTCTGTGCTCTTGCCCGAAACATAGTAGAGAGTAAAAATCAGAACTAGCCTAGTGTTTAACACAAAGGAAAGGAATGAAAGGAAAGTAAAAGGTAATGAAAAGGAAGAAGGGGCAGAGAGAAGAGCAAACTAAATGGAAAATGATAATGGAAATTACAGAAAAAAAGAACCTGTACAGAAAAGGGAAAGAAATGAAATGAAAGGAAAAGTGCTAAGCTTCTGACAGCTCTTTCAGTCTTTGTTTTAAAAGCATTAATAGTTTGCAAGAAGGCTGTGAAAGCGAACTAGTGAGTAGATGAGTTTACTTGTTCGACATGATGACATCTAATGTCCCCAACAATATCTGTAGTCCCATTTAGCCACTTACTGTATTAGCAACCACCCTTTACAAGACAAGTAAAAGCTTTTTTTTTTTTTTTTTTTTTTTTTTTTTTTTAATCACAAGAGAGTATTACTGATGCATTTCAAGCATTTCCCCAAAAAATCCATTCAAAAAAGCCATTGACCTCAGGATGATGGAACCGGAAGTGCTAAAATGCTAACCCCGGTTTGGCCTACAAAAATACGTCATGCCTGCAGTAATCTATACGCCATAGTTTGTTCAGCGTGAGCTCTGCACGCACATGAATCATTTCATTATAACCAACTAAGTACAACATTTTAGGGAAAGGAAAAGGACAGAACAGGAAGTGGGAAAGGAAGGAAGGAAGGAAGTGGGAAAGGAAGGAAGGAAATCTCCTCAGGATGATATGAGTTTATCTACTCTGGCAGTACCAAACGATATCCCTGCTTGAAGCCACATGCCCAAAACAGCTCGACTTCTCTGTGCCTTCTCACTACTCACAAGCCTCTACACTCCCCGTTCCCCACACGACCAAGAGTAAATCAATGTTCTGCAAACTCAAACAGGCCGTATCATGCTCTGACAGATGTGCTGTAATTAATGTAGAACAAGAAGTGACATTTTTGTTTTCGCCTTCATGTTTGCGTCTCTACGCGCTGTCTTAGCGCAGCGCCACTGGCCTGCAGTGTGTGAGACGATGCTTATTCACAGGTGCTGTCGTCATCGGGCTGTGACAATCCGTTAAACCAAACCGGCTGATCCCCTGATTCTGCTTGCTGAACGTGTGTGCGTGTGTGTGTGTGTGTGTGTGTGTGTTTGTGTGTGTGTGTGTGTGTGTGTGTAAGTAGACTCTGAAAATGGAAGGCGGTGAGGTGGTGTCCAAGCTTATCATCCAGCTTTAAGGGGCCCTACTATGCTTTTTTACATTTTTAACTTTCTTTAGTGTATATTGTTGGGCATGAAAAAGGTCTAGTTACAAGCACAATTTCTCTCCAAAGGGAGTTATTGTCTATATCAGTTAACACGGGTTCTGAACTCCGCCTCGATTTTAGTCTTGAGTTTTCTACAGGGAACGAACATGTCACAATATTCCTCATTTAAATAATTCCCGCCCAAGGTATAAGCAAAAAAATATAATAAAAAGGTAGAGGCCTGCGTTAGTAGTGTGTTGAAACTTGCAGTGTAACATGTTGTCATAACGTATTGATCATATACTTTTTTTACAGTGTACATATAAATACAGTATGTGCTAAAACCCGTTCTTAACTTATCCTAAGTTATTACGGTAAGCCTACAATGATGACTCATACTGGTGTTTGTGTACTCATGCACACTATGTGTGTGAGAATAAATACATGGACAATATCTCCGTAAGGAAGCCCATATCAGTGTGTTTGCTTTTGCCCTGATGCCTAGTGACTCATTGTATCTCTAGAAGAGAAGGTCATGGCACTCACACTGCCACCGACTGACTGACCACAGGTCACAGTTACTCATATTCTGAATATCCAGCGCTGGCTCAGACTCTCCAGCTTAGAAAACACTATAGCGAAGGTAGAATGCGTCATAGCGGCATGGCAAAGGCTGTCTCAATTCCTCGAATGCGTTCTACTAATGCGTCCTTCGTTTCCCGGGGCTTTGAAGGTGTGGCCTTTGAAGTCTGCAGCCTCTGAATTGGGACACAGCTTATGTGTGGAAATTGAATAAGAATTAATTTTGTCTGAACCATTTACAGTATTTTCACATTATTTTAGCATCTGATTCTACTGCCTGAATTATGCAAATAATGACACTCCGTTAACTAGTCCAGGCAAATAGCTTGGAGTTGTGGTGAATAAGGCTTTTATTATTAAGCCTAATTTGCATATCAAATAATCCACAATGACTGGATGCACCAATTTAAAAACTAAAAACGTAAAAACTAGTGTGTGCACTAGCACCCTGCCTGCACATACAACCAGTTGATGCACCGTGGCTTCCTTTATATATCAGACACAAAGTCTCCTCAGAGACATATTCTAAAATCAGCATGGTCAAGCTAAAGCTGCCTGTAGGCTACTGTCTTATAGCATCCCACAGCCTGAAGACATCAGCTCTTAAATTCTCAAGGCCTCTGTCTAAGAGACACGGATAAAGGCTTCCCGTCGAGACGCTAAGTAGCCGTGGGTCTAGCCGTGTCCCCGCTGCAGACGCAGTAGAGCGAGAGATGGGGAGGTTTTGGAACATTAGCCTAATTGCTTGGTGCTTGAATTGTCCTAGTCATTCAAAGCCATTTCACCCGCACCGATGAAAGATTATGTGGTGGTCTACCATCAGAATACGGTTTCTGTGCTGCATAATAATATAGCCTGTTAGTCCAACAGTTTCTTAAAGAATCTCACTTCACACTGAGGTAAAATTCAATTCATATAGAGACAATAGATAAAATAGCCTGTATAGGAATAGTGCATGTATTGATTAATCATGAACAGGAGAGCTGTCATAAATATGCAAGTCAGTCAATGTAACAGTTTAAAATAGATTGTTCTCGGATGGATATTGACCGTCTTGGTAGGCTATCGTTTCCCGTGACGGTATGGAGTGGGTAGCCTGTGTAGGTACAGAATACATGAATAATTGAATTTATGTGTAACCAGAGACAGGTGAAAGGGAGCAGGTGTTGGGATTAGACATTCCTGCTCTGATGTCATCAGCTGAGTTGGCAGACAGGAAGTGTTGTGCCACGCGCACCACCTGCCCACAGCCAATGACCCAGCACAATTTTCAGTGCGTGTGAATGTGTTTACACAGGATTTATCTAAATGGCTCATCGTTTAATTAATGCATGAATTAAAAAAAGATCATTTCACCAAACGCCTACACGGAGGGACATTTTATTGCTCAGAGGCTGCTCTTTCATAGCTCAGGTAAATGTTCTCAGTGTTGTTTCATTTAAAGTTTCCCAAAAATTGTATCCCCTAAAACTCAGATTTAAAAGTGTTTTTCCAGTGAAAAAAAAAATGTCTTCATGCCTTAAAATAGCTTGAATGTAACTCTTCACCCTTGCCTCATTTAGTATACGAGGTTCTATGAATATGCAAATTAGCCCTGCCTCCACTCACTCACACCAGCTCAGAGATCCACACTTTGACGTGATTTTATTAGAAGGTAGTTTGTGACGTCAGAAACACCAGCGATTTCAATTCGCGTTTTTAAGACTGTCTTTGGTTCAGTTTTAAAGAGAAAATACTCTGCAATGATGTTGACTGATGAATTTGCACATTTGTCTTAAAGCATATTAAAAACCCCACATAGACATAAACAACATTAAAAACTTGATTTTCACCAAAGGGGGACTTTAAGTACCAATTCCTTGGGGGGCATAAAAATAGAAACAATTGAAATAATAATAGCCAGGATAATTTGGGGATGAGAAATGTCAGTATTGAAATCTCTGACTTTTGATTGCAAATCTGAGAACATCAACACAATGAAATATCAAGTAAATGATATCAATATCATTGTAAATATAATTTAGAGTAGTATGTGAACTAGAAATATCAGTGACATTTCTAGTTCACATACTACTCTAAATTATATTTACAACCATTCAAACGTTATTTAATTCATAAATTAAAATAATTTATTATTAAATAAATACATACTTTTTTGTTTAGATTTTATCTTTCTGGGTCATTTTACTATATTATGTCTTGTTTCTGTTTTGTGACATTGTGAATATAAAAAAACTTAACACCATTTCAGATCTAAATATTGAGATTCATTTTAAATATAAAGGTGCAAGTCTCGACTACTTGCATCGCCACCAGCTTCTTTTTTTCATACTAAGAACTCTCTCTCTTTCTCTCTCTTCACAGTACAAGCAAGTGGAGCAGTACATGTCCTTCCACAAGCTGCCAGCTGACATGCGGCAGAAAATCCACGATTACTATGAACATCGCTACCAGGGCAAGATCTTCGACGAGGACAGCATCCTTAACGAGCTCAACGACCCTCTCAAAGAGGTGAGACGCCAAGAGGTCACAGTAGTGCTGACCCAGGGTCAGAACTAATGCAGCTGCGGGTACATCTGAACCTAAGCATCCCACAAAATAAGTGCTGATCTAGGATTATCTCCCTGTCTGGACGCATAATCCTTTTCATTTGGATATGAAAGGA